>JAOSBM010000003.1:1247529-1260867 GCA_027568955.1 Erythroxylum tenue
AAAATAATTTTTTCAATATTAATTAGTAAACATGTTTTCGACAATTTTCCACTGAAAATGAAAATTGAAAATATATGAAAAAATCAAGATAGAAAACAAAAAATTGTTTTCTGAAAGTAAACGCACCTAAAGCTTTTCCTTAACAATTTTTTTAAAAATCAAACACAAGTAATCTTTACCTTTACTTCTTGGCAATTGGGGAACTTTAAGAACGTGTTTGTTTACTAGGGATTCACTCCCAACCTTGAAGCAAAAGACTGATTCCATATTCGGCTCCCGACAATTCTGATATTTGCATGCAACGATTTCAGGGTCTTTCACTTTTTTTTTTCTTTTCTGAATCTAATACTTATTTTTCAACATTAATATGATTCCTTTACCAGTTTTGTTAAGTGACCGTTTCATCACAATAGCTTAAGTTGTTGTGTGAGACCAACTTAATTAGTTTTATATATTCTCTAACACACCCCCTCAAGTGAAAATCCTTTGGACTTGAAATTTGCACAGGTCCACTCTATCTTGTGCTGAATAATAGGTGGGTGGTAGGATTCGAACTCATGACCACTTGATCACAAAGGCTCTGATATCATATTAAGTGACCGTTTTACCACAATAACTTAAGCTGTTGTGTGAAGCTAACTTAATTAGTTTTATATATTCTCTAACGAGTTTCATCATCCACGGAACTGCACTGTTTTATATCGTAAAGTTCTGAGAGGGTCCTCTTAAGACAATGACAGTACAAGGATTTCGGAGACAACCTCTTTTTTTTTTTAATGAAAGAAATTATATTAATCGATACTATTACAATAAATCACATTGTCAGGCTACAATCAGTACTTACTAAGGCGTTTATGGATAGCTAAAATGAAAAAAAAAAACAATAAATTCAGCTATTTTTCAACTCATTAGTAAGTACACTTCCAGCTGTTTCGGAGACAACCTTGACCTTTCCAAAGTTGGAAAGTTAAAAGGAAATGAGAGTAATGATAAAAAGTAAAAAAAGATTGATTCCATATTCGACCACACCCTTTACATGAAGTGTGGACCATATGATTACTCTATTGATAATCTAAATGAGTTATAATTATTGATAAAAGGTTTTAAGGTTGAGCTAAAACCATCTTAAATGTATAATTTCAAAAAGTGTCTACGTTTTTCAAATGTTTAATATTTATTTTCAAAAAAAATTGAAACTTTTGTATTTCATCCTTGTAATTATGTCTTTATATGTTTTACCGTGTGGACCAAAGTTGATGAGAATATATAGCTAAAGAGAGTTGAGATCTTAACCTTAATCACCATTTCCAGCTTCTTGTTTTTTTGCATTAGTACTCATGAATGTAAATTTCTAACCTAATGAATGTTCCAGATAAACCTAATGATATATAGTTTCAGATAAAGGAAATGAGAGTAATTATAAAAAAAGTAAAAAGATTAATTCCATATTCAATGACCTAAGTTAATTTTGATTGAAATTGAACTCGACATAAAATTCAAACTTATCAAAATTTTCCATATTTAACAAATCCTAGTAAATTAATTTGACCTAATTTAACTCAAAAGTTAACTACTCAAGTTAAGTTTGGTCGAACTCAAGCCTAAAAATTATTTGAACTCAAGACTTAGAAAATATGGGTTCGACCATTACTAATTGTTACAAAGGTCTTCTAAATACTAAATAAAAGATTATTTATTTTAATCTCTTATGACATATTTATTAATAAATTATCAATAAAAATATTTTATTAAAATAAATAATTTAAAAATAATATTTATTTTAATTATTAAATTAATTTTAGTAAAATTATATATTTTGAAGGTAATTTAAATTTGATTATATTTATTAATAATTATTAAATTAATCTTATTTTATTTAATTACAAAAATTAAATAAATTATTAAGTAAAATTAAATTATTCATAATTTTTATTAATAATTTATATATTAAATAATTACATAATATATTTTTAGTTTATAGAAAATCATATTATAAAAAAATATAATAAAACTATTTTTTGTAGTTTTTATAAATTTTAAAAATTGGAAGAAACTGAAACCAAAATCTCAAACAATTTTTTTTTGCTAAATTTGAAAACAAAAGTAGAAAATAAAAAAAATACACGAAAACAAGTGGACCCTAAACTTCCAGTAGAACTGTTGGTATGAACTTGATAGGAAACATCAATATGGTAAATTCTTGATCACTGAACTTCGAATAAAATTATTGATATGAACTTGATGCCTTTGAAACATCAGCCTAGAGATTTCCTGATATGTGAACTTCGAATAAACTGTTGACATGAACTTGGTGTCTATAAAACATTAGAATAGTGAATTCCTGATCGCTGAACTAAGAATAAAATTGCTGATATGAACATGATACGTATGAAACATCATTCTGGTGAAGTCCAAGCTATAACGAGCTCTTAAGGGTGATCCAACAAAAATGATGTCACTTTGTTAAATGCTTTCGTGAAACCTTTCATTTTTTTGTTAACATCATGATATTATTTTTGTCAATTCAATCCATCGCTTTGGACTATAATCTAAATTGAAATTCGAAAAAAATATTTTTTGAACCGATATCACATAAACCAAATTTTAACATAAGACAATTGGAGTGGAAGAAACAAATAATCCTCACTTTTGGCAATGCACATTGTATTTCTCAACTAGGTTTGTATTAATTGATATAAATAATAAATTCATTAATTTCTTAATTTTATTTAAGAATACAATTATTATTAAATTTCATGTATAAAGAAAGTATTTTTTTCATTTTCTTTTCTTTTTTAGTATAAAAAATATAATCAGTCAATAATGTTACTAATATTATATCATCACCATCATTCCTAAGAAAAACCATCTAACTACATATTTTATGGATTAAATCCACACTCATCGAAATTACATTCCATCACAAACTTAACAAACAAATCGTGCTTGATTTGGTGATAATTTCAAAATAAGACTAAAAAGAAGGAAATTTTTATCACCAACATCAAATACATTGAAACAATCCGCACATGGCATGACACACTCCTAAGTATATGGAATATAATGAAATAGAATCAATTTGATGTTTTCTAAGAGAACCTCAAGCTCGTATTAGTCGGGAGTGGATAATTGAGAACAAATAGAAGCAAAATCAAATAATCGAGTAACTATTACCTCTTGGGAAAGGGACACCAAAAGTGGAAGTGGTTCTCACCTAAACAGAAATCTACCCAAGCCAAATAAGTCTGAACGAAAGATAGAAGAATGGCAAATGTTGCAGCAAGTAAAGCTATGAGAGTCCAAGGGCTTTCAAAGTGACTATTAAGCCACTCAGATATGTTAGTCTTGAACTTGTTCTTGTAATGCGTTTCGATTCGTTCCTTGACATCAATGAAAGCACATGGACTTGGAACCAAATCCTTGGCAACGTCATTGAAAAGTTCTGCAGCCTCATGATCATTTGCAAGCATATTGTAGATTATACGTTTTTTCCTGAGCTCCTCCACATCCTTTGCTTCGTCGATCAGGGAATCCATGAAACAGACGTAGGATGTGATCCCAAAATCGTCAGGTGTATCAGGACAAGCCTCGTAAGCTACCAAGTTCAACAGCATGGACATGGTGGTGTCATCAAGAATGATCCTGGGAAGAGTGAGTACTCCAGCAGTCAAGTATCCCTTGAACCTAATGTCTGTAAAACGATCTTCATTGCTTGACTTGAAATGGATTCCCATTGCCTTAAGCTCCTTGGCTGCAGGATAAGAATACCAATAACGAGCTTTACCCTTTCTGTGGCATCCCATTAGATCAATCTTGTTGATGAAGTGAGAACGGAAAATGTCAAGAAGATGAACAGGATTGTTAGGTTCATGCGGCAGTTCCATTCCTACTGTTTTTGCTTTGAAATTTAACGTCCTTGCAATCCTTTCAATCAACGAAGGATGTCGATTGTTGAGCCCACGAGTTGCGTAAATAAAACGATTAATCAACGACCATCTTTCTGTTTCATCGAATCTTAAGCTCATCAATGCCTGAAGAACCTGATAAGGAAGCTGGTTCTCCAGCAGGAACAAGTCCCTCTGTACAAAAGCCACAAGATTTGTCTTCAGGCCCTTCATTGGTTTTTCGAGGTTAACCAGAAACTGCAGAATGAAGCAACCATCAAGAAACATCATCCTTGTGAACTTGGTATCATCAAATTTACTTGTTCCATCATCAGGATAGCATCCCCTGGCATGATTCGAAATCTCCTCTACCTTACCATACACCTCTTCAAGTGATCTGTTACAATCTTTCACATACTGACGTGCCAATGGAATCTTCATCCTCTCCACTTCCTGAAGATCAGGTTTGTCATGATGATAAGGGCCAATGGAGACCACAAACGGATCATAACACCTGCCCTTCCTGCTAGATTTCTTGCAGCGAAGAATCTCTGGAACCCTTCGAATCTTGGGACTTTGTTTTGGCTTCTCTTCTTTTTCTTCAATCCTCCTCATAGATCCCCACCATTCATCTTCTTCGCTAAGATCAATTGGAGAAGATGAGTTACCATCATTGTGGATCACGATGCTCACGTCACTTACTGCATCAGATGCTGCCATTGTTGATTACTCCACAAACGAAACAAGACTACTTATCGTATAAACATGCTCATAACTGAACTGGTGAATTTATAATTACTGAATCTTCTAAAGTGAATTAAGAATCCTGACGTTGCTTGACACCCCAAATTTGACAGCTTGTCCACAAATGAATGGAATAGCATTAAACTTTTATCTTCACTTTCTTTTAGTTTACTTGTTCCTAAGAATTTAAGCCCCCAAATATGCTCCTCAAAGAACGTGAATCACAGACACCCCAAATTTGACAGCTTGTCCAAAAATGAATGGAATGGCATTAAACTTTTATCTTCACTTTCTTTCAGGTTACTTGTTCCTAAGAACTTAAGCCCCCAAATATGCTCCTCAAAGAACGTGAATCACAGCTTTTACTGCTTCGCCACCTAAGTTTCAAAGAGTATCTTTTTGTTTTAATATCAATCTAACCCGTAGCCGCTACCATTTAAGAACGTATTGAATAAACTATCGAATGGTAATATCGAGCATGTCTAGTTGCATGTCTCTGCATCTGAACAGAAAAAAGTTTTCAACTGATGAATCATAGAAACTAAATCGGACACGAAATAAGCTTGTCATGAACATGGATTCTTGTGCAGAACTTTACTCCAGAGTCTGAATCAAGAAGCTTCAGATTATACTGTGCATTGGACTTTGTGAAGAAGTATAAAATAGGAAAAAACACACTTAAAGGAACAGTAGCTAATGATCTTTCCAGGTTAAAAGTTGTCTTGATAAATAAACCAGAACACATGCTAGTCATATAAAATTCTTCTGATCTCTTGATTCCCTAACAAGTAAAATAAAGAGATGACTTCTGCCACAGACTTGAAGGTGGGAAATTCATATAAAAAGACTTGTAGCTTGTATGAGTATTTCTATTTCACAGGCTCCAAAGGAACAGAAACCATATACAAGTTGGATAACATACATTCAGGAGTTCTGCTCAAAATCTCATGTAATGTAGCATCATCATCAGAATTGCAAATATGGTGTAGAAGCTAATACAGGGTCAGGTGTTTGGTGTTTAGTATTGATACGGTAGTGATCATTAATATATCGTTCTAAGTAATTTTTTTAAAATTATTAAAAAACCATTAACCTCTAATTGAACTATAATTATCGACCACAAAGAAGAAAAAAGAGCATCAACACCTAATATCCTAAGACTACAGATGCTATTCCATTGCCACCATCTCATGTTATTACTTATTAGTCAGAAAACTAGGTTTACATCAGAACGAAATTATCTTAGCTCTGGGAAAGTTCTCTGCGACGCTTAGCGGCATCAACAACAGCATTCATCAAGACACCGCGAAATCCACCCTTCTCCAATTCGTGATAACCGGCGATAGTGGTTCCCCCGGGAGATGTGACAACATCTTTTAGCTGGCCTGGATGCTTCCCAATTTTTGTGACCATAGATGCTGCTCCTAAAACCTGTCAGACAAAACATAATGGTCGATACTATAACAGGGGATTTTAAGCCAGCTAAAAGTTCTTCACATGTCAAGTAAAATTAGGAATTAAAAGACGGAAAATTTAGAGATGGCCATCAGAACTGAATTGCAGCAAAATTCTCTTTCAATTATTTTGGTGCAGTACCATCACCCAAGCTTCAAGAAACTAAGCTGGGTCGCCTAAGCCATAGTTATGTGGCAAATAGGCAACTTACCTTCATAATAATAAATATGATTTGCAATCTCAATGCAATATGTGCATTTTGGTCGTTCATAAACTTGTTCTTAAGGTATTTTGTGGGACTTAAAAGGACTAATTGAGCATCTGAACTCTATTGGCATGTTTGAATGAATAGATGCAGGAAAAGAGAATGAGTTATTGAGTACGAAAACTTAATAAATTTTCGTGATTTTTCTGCTATTGTTACGTATAGTTAATGGTGTGACTTTTGTTGGGTTGATCAGTTATTGATCGTGTGAGTTTTGGTGGCTGTCGATAGTGGTGGTTGTTTGCAAAAAATTCCAGTAATAGTTGTGGATTTTAAAGCTCCAATGTTTGCAACGTTTCGGTTATAAAATATCTGTTCGTTTGTTGATTTTTGTGGCTGCTGTGCGTGAGATGTTTTAGTGACGATATCAAAAGTTCACAGCAAATTATCTTGATACTAACTGTTATCCCATACCCACTTATGCTTTAGTGTGGGTAATTAGTAAGTGGAAGGATGGTAAGTTAAAAAATTAGTTCATTTATATTCAAAATCAACTAATTAAAATATTTAATTTAATTTAATCGAGACTCTAATTTGACAAGATTTTTCAAATAAGACAAAAAACAAAATTACCTAATAGCCTAGAGTTTAAAAAATAAGACATAATTAGGATGGCCTAAATATTTATGTCAAACCTCACTCTTATTGAAGATGGTAGAGCAAGCTAAAATAGCATTACTTGGAAAAGAAACATGTAATGGAAACAAAACATCCTACTTTAGGCACCTTCGCGATCACTTGACCCGACACTTGATCCTGCCCAGAACAACCATCAAGAGAAAAACATACAATACAATTATTTTCCACTAGTTGTCCAACAGAAAGGAGATTATTAGAAAGTCTAGGTGATATAAAGGTATTTTAAAAAACGGGAGGAATATCTCCAACAATAGTAATAAGTAGAGTATTTCCTTTAGCAACCTAAATATATTCGGAACCAAGATATGGACGGACATTTTGCAGCAAATTAGCCGAACTAGTTACATGATTTGATGCTGCAGAATTAAGCAACCAAGTTGTAGAGGATGGATTATCCTTACCTTGAATCCCTAAAGCAGAAAAAGCATAAATAGTCATTTTTTGAACCATTGCAGGAGTAAGGTGGTTCAGCATTCTAATTGGTTGCTGATGTAGGTGAAGCAGCTATAGTGGCTTGAAAAACAGTGTGTTGTCGATTTTGGACTATTGGTTCAACATTCTAATGGCCTGTTTGGTTCATGGAATGGAATAGAGAAGGAATAGAATATTTGTTCTTTATAATAGAAAAGACGAGGAATAGAATGGAATTGGTATTACTTTGTTTGGTTCAAGGAATAGAATAAATAAAGAATTTATATTCCATTGTTTGGTTTGAAAATATAAACTTAGAATATAAAAGAAATAACTAACAAAAATATCAAAATATCCTTATCTCTATTATTATTTTAGAGGAGGGGTTATCTTTATTATTATTATTATTATTATTATTATTATTATTATTATTATCATCATTACTACTACTACTTATTAATTAGCATTATTAATTATTATAATAAATTTTCTACTTATTATTATTATTTTTATTATTAATTTTATCAATTATTTTATTTTTATTTTTATTATTAAAATCCTTATTATGATTAACTTTTTTCTTCTTCTATTTTATTTATTTATTATTATTATAATAAATTAATTTTCTTTTTATTATTATTATTCTTATTCTTATTATTCTTATAAATTTTCTACTTATTATTATTATTATTAACTTTATTTTTATTTTTATTATACTAAATTAATTATGTTATTATTATTATTATTATGAACTTTATTATTCTTATTCTTATTCTTATTAATTATTTTTAGTAATTATTATTATTATTATAAAATGTATACTTATTATTATTCTTATTATTTTTAATTTTATCAATTATTTTTAATTTAATTTTTGTTATTAAATTTCTTGTTACTATTAAATTTTTTCTTCTTCAAATTTTTTCTATTTTATTATTATTATTAATAATATTATTATTCTTATTATTATTAATTATTGTTATAATTTTTCAAATTATTATTAATTTTATCAAATATTTTATTCTTATTTTTATTATTGAATTCATTATTATTATTAATGTCTTCTTGTTCTATTTTATTATTATTAATTTTATTATTATTATTATTATTATTATACAAAATTTATTATTATTATTATTATTATACAAATCTATCCAAGAATACAATCTCGTTTTGTTCTCAAATATTGCAATAACAGATGAAGCATTTCTCACTTTGGCTGACACAAAGCCACCCAAATCAATTCCCACATGATTCTCCATCAATTCTCTATGTTTGACATCCTTATATGAACCAAATTCAACAGAGACAATCTTAAAAACCACTCTTCTTTGTTCTAATTGACCATTATCAAATGCACTGGCATTAAAAGCACTAGGCACCATAATAAAAGCAAACCCATATCTATCATCTGGGGACATAAAAAAACAAGAAGTATGTGGACAAAGAAACCATCTTTCCATGAACCTTCGACAAGCTTGATTAGTCTCCTGTACATCACTCTTCTTCTGCTGAAACTTACCGAGTGAGCTAGCTGAATCGATGAACCAACATCAACAGTCTTGGCATCACCATACAATGCAATGTTGGACTTAAGTTTTGATCTTTACGGAAACTTTGGGAACAAAATGATAGATTTGGGTCTGCAGTGATGAAATTGAAGTGAAAAATTAGGAAAGTTATTGAAACGAAGTAGATGAAAGTGAGGAACTTGGCCATTGATGAACTGGGTTTTTTCAACTGAATATGTTACTTTCTTTGAAAACTTTGAACTTATACGGCTTGTGAGATGAACCCATTTCTTTCTGTAACCGCATAAAGCATAGAAGCAAAGTAAAGAATAACGGTGGACGCAAACTTATGAACAAGGTCAACGCAAACAATCCAAGCTCAAGGTACCATTTTTTTATTTCCCATTTTCAACACCAAATGGAAAAGCCAATAGAAAAGGACAGACCCAAAAAAAAAACCCAGATGACTTACCTAAAATTTAGAAAAGCTACCATTTTTCTATTTCCCATTTTCAACACCAAATGGAAAAGTCAACAGAAAAGTACAGACCCAAAAAAAACCCAGATGATTTATCCAGAATCTAGAAAAGCTACCATTTTTCTATCTCTCATTTTCAACACTACATGGAAAAGCCGATAGAAAAGGACAGACAAAAAAAAACCCCAGATGACTTACCCAAAATCTAGAAATGGTAGAACGTTGAAATCCCGAACTGGAGAAGAGAATCACCAATCTGTAGAAGAGCAGAGGTCAAGCAACGTGTGAAATGTTTCCTGAGAGGAGAATCACGAGCTTGAAGAAGATAAGGAATGGATGTCGGGAGGGAGGCTCGTCAGACGTCGAAGAAGGAGAAGTTTGAGGAGGGTTAAATTTGTCTCGAAGAAGAACTCATTTTTGTTGAAGAAGAATAGATTTTCATCCCTGGATCCATCCCTGGCTGCAGCCATTTAAGCACCCCAAATTAATGCTCCTAAAGCCTCGTAACGTGTTGGATATCGACCACTACTGCCAATTCTTTGTCGAAGAGCAGCTATCTTTGCGGCCTCAAATACCAACCTCTTCGTTACCTTACTTTCTGTTTTATCTTGTTTCGTTACAATTGTTTCAGAGTTTTTGCCTGAGATTATCCATGGTGAGAAGTCGGGCGCCTCCGATTGAGGAAAGAGAGACGTGAAATCGAAAGTGAAGTCAACCATATGATAGCTTGCCTCCCTGCCACGAGTAATAGTAGCCCATGTCTTGACGAAGGCCGCAAGAGATGATACATCGCCAATTTTACGGTTAAAAGAAACACCAATAGGCAATAGCCATGCCGCCACCTCGGAAATGGTTGATTTGGATAACTAGAAGCTCTACATCTGAGGACACTCGTGGTAGAAGCTGTTGCAGCTGTTTTATCTCGGCTTGCCTCAAAACCTTTGACATCTCCCACTCTGCATGGGCTTCCGTGAAAGCTGCACCATCGTCACTGCAAATTACGTAGGAATTGTTTCTAACTCGTCCAGCAAAAGGATAAAAGATAGTTAATGTTTTTGCCAAAGACGTCTTCAGGTGTCGAGTTATTTCATTGCGGCTTTGGCCAGATGTGAAAAAAAAAAGAACTTGTACATGATGTTTAGGCGTGAGATGATAAAAAATGGAGAATTTATGGATTTTCAGGTGATTTGGTGTTGGAGAAGAAGGCTTAATAGTACCTTTTGAAATTATCTCAACCTTCATCTCCTTATCTATGCCTTTGATGATCTCCATATCTCTCTCTATCTCTTAATTATACCCTGTGGGAGCTGAAGGCAAGCGTACCTGTATATATAATAACAAGAAATGTTGCCCGCTGGGTGTAGCTCAGTTGGTTCTGGAAGGGTAAATTTGTTCTAAGGTATAAGGCTCGAATCTCACGGTTTGCAGTGTGGGAGTAATATTCTTGAGTCCCTTGTGGGCTTTGAGGGTGAGCTCTTTGTAAGCCTGTGAGTTGCTCACCTCTCCCTTAGCAGACTGCTGAGTACCTGATTCAATCCTTCAACAGTAGTCGGGCCTGCAACTGCGGGCCCTTAGAGTTGGAGATTCAACCTTTTTTGTTCCAAAAAATGTTCGATCGAATATCGTCTAAATCTTTTACCGTTATTTTCTGTTTCTCGTGTTATATAGTTTAAGTGTTTAACAATTATTTAGTTCATATTGATTCCTTGCAATTCATGCGACAGCATAAGAAATTAATGTTGGATATTTTTGACATTTCTTATAAAGTTGGGTAATATTTAATTGCATTTTTTATCTTTCAATAACTTATCGGTTAAATTTTGTAATTTGATCCAGATAAAGATAATAAAATGACTCAACAAATGATAAAAGATAATAAATGATCTAAGTCAATGGGTCGAAGTCCAGGTGAAAAATAGATCTCGATCAATGTAGACCGGACCTATATCGGATCTGTGATGGAAAAGCCCGATATAAATATTATATATAAAAATTAAGATCTCTTGCAGTTGCTCATGTCATTCGTAAGTATAAAAATTCTCTAACTTGTTACGAGAACTTACGTTTTGAGAAAATTGCATAAAGGCTTTATCGCGTCCCCATGAGCAGTTCTCATGAAGGTAGATTTGTCTTTGTTTTGGCTTAACAAAACTTGTTTGAAGTTGTGGAACTAAAATCAGATATTTTCCGTATTTCTTCGTTTATTTTCCTTCACATTCGATTCGGAATACGTAACTAAAGTCTTATTACGTGTTAGAATTACAACTTTGAAATTGAAATTAAAAGAAAATACAAGATAGAGTCTTTTAGATCAACGTGCATAAAGATTCTTCCTGATTTCATATGCAAATAATAAAAATATTGTTTAGATTGTCAATATCATGTTCTGTTATTATTTATGGAAATGCGGCTCATCACGTACCTTTAATCAGCTTTCATCAATTATTAAAACCTTTGTGTCCCAAAGATGACTTAAATCTTCTATTTGAAACGTGAGGCCAAACTCATTAATTTGTTTTTACTTTTAATTTGAATCAAATTGCATAATTTTTAAATAATTCGGAATTCTATTTTGCAATTGTAATTGCCAACTAATTTATCAAAGGAGACTGAAAGACATTCTACAACTCTGGAATCCTGTTAGGCAATAAACCAAACTTATCTAATGGATCCGCCACTAAAAGATAACTATAATTATATATCTACAATAAATTTATTTAAAAAGATAAATTATAAGGTGAAACAGTAAATAAATAATCTCTGTTAGGAATGGAAAAAGCCTAAATAGAAGAGCCCAAAAATTTCAACGCATTATGTTTTCAAGAAGTCCAAAATTATTATAACCATAAACCATAAATTATAATTTACGAAATTTGTCCCTGTCAAATAGAGAAACTTCAGTTTTGAAATGGGTTTTAAACTTTAATCTTCAAAGACTTGGACTTTGAGTACCAGAATCACCAAGGTAAAGTCTTGAACCCAATTTCTTTCAAAGACTTGGACTTTGAGTACCAGAATCACCAAGGTAAAGTCTTGAACTCAAATTCTTTCAAAGACTTGGACTTCGAGTACCAGCATCACCAAGGTAAAGTCTTGAACCCAAATTCTTCCAAAGACTCGGACTTTGAGTACCAGAATCACCAAGGTAAAGTCTTGAACCCAAATTCTTTCACCCTCGCATAACCCTGGTCTTTCCATGTTATTAAACTAAACCCTTTCTTAAGACAACACGCTCTTCCTCCCTCCTCTCCTGTCATCTCTGGTTTATTTTTGTGGGTTACTCATCATCTAACCTATTGTTTTTATTATTATCATCTTTTTGTGGCCTTTTGGCTTGCGATTTTACTGGGTGCTTCACCTGACGTTCGTTTTATTAATTGAGCTTCTTTTTATTTCCCGTAAGTTGTCACGTCACCTTTCATTAAGTAATCTCTAAGCTATCAGCTATGGATTTTCCGTTGCCTATGGAGAAAACATCTCTTGGACCCTATCCCACCGAGTAATGTTATCTTTTTTATTTAGTAAAGTGCAGTTTACATCTCCTTTTTCATTTCATGATTTCTGTAATTTCTTCTTTCTTTTCCTTAATTAAATATTAAACAAAAATCGAGAGAACAGGGATGCAAATAAGGTGAGAGTAGTTCTTGTCGCTACTGGAACCTTCAACCCACCTACTTTTATGCACCTGCGTATGTTTGGTAAAGTTATTGCTTCCCTTTTGCTTTTACTTGGTTGTGTTTATAATGTTAATGATTGAATTTCTATATGTTTACGCTTCAAATTTCAAGCAGTCCCTCCCCTAAGAAATACAAGTTGCACATATATATGTTAAGGGTTCTGCTTTGACATTGGCTTTTAATTTACCCACACAAATGGATTTATTCCCGTTTAAGGTCTTCATTTGTTTTCTTGTTTAAACTTCGTTCATTAGAGCTAGCAAGGGATGCACTT
>JAOSBM010000003.1:1260967-1273492 GCA_027568955.1 Erythroxylum tenue
TTTGGGACAGCTATGCTGAGAATGAGTCTAATAGTTGTTGGTTTTACAACAGGGCTGAAGGTTTCAGCATAGTCAATGCCAGGACGTTGATGAAATCCTTTGGCAACAAGGCGGGCTTTGTACTTTTCAATTGACCCATTCGAGTGGCGCTTTATTCTGAAGATTCATTTGCAACCTACAAGGTTTTGTGTGGCCTCAGATGGAAGTAGCTCCTAGGTACCATTCTTGACTAATGCATTGAATTCTTCTGAGCAAGCTTTGTGCCAATTGCAATCCTGTAGAGCTCGTGATATATAGGTGGGTCCAAAGTTTGCATTACCTTGTAATTGTGCTGTGAGACTGAGCTTTTGAATAGGCTTGCGGATGTTATTCTTTCCTTTAGTGATCATCGGATGACTAGAGACTGGAGGAGGATGATGCACTTGGGCTGTTCCAATCTCTTCTCTTGAGGAGGAACTATCAACAGGGAGTGCCATATTCTCAGGGGCAGCACCAAGGAGACGTGAGGATTCTGTAGAAGGAGAAGTAGGGGATGGTTGAAGATGTAGTGGAGGTGGAAGCCAAGTGGCAGTAGGATCAGCTGAATGTGGGGTTGGAGCTTGTAATGAGGTGGCAAAGGGAAACACTGATTCTACAAATGTGACATGACGAGAGGTGTAAAGATGAGATGTGGTAGGATCAAGGCAATGATAGCTGCTTTGAGAAGGTGAGTATCCTACAAACACACATGGTTTTGATTTTGGGTCCAATTTGTTAGATGTGTAGGGCTTTAACCATGGATAACATAGGCAACCAAAGATTCGAAGTTTAGAATAGTTGGGACTTGTGCGAAATAAACAGTAATAGGGAGTGGACATGTTTAGAGTGGCAGTAGGCATGCGATTAATTAGATAGACTACTGTGGAAAAAGCTCGTGGCGAATAGGATGAAGGTATGGATGCATGACTTAGGAGAGCGAGACCAGTTTCAACAATGTGTCTATGTTTCCGTTCTGCTATGCCATTATGTTCAGGTGTATGAGGTGGTGTGGTTCGGAAGGAAATACCATGTTTGGATAGGAAGTCAGTAAGAGCAATAAACTCTCCCCCATTATCTGTGTATAAGGTCTTAGTAGATGTATCAAAGAACTTTTCAACAATAGCTTTGAACCTAAGGAAAATAGCATGCACATCGGATTTTCTTTGTAAGGGATAGATCCATGTGTATTTAGTGTAATGATCAATGAAAATAATATAGTATTTGCAATTGTCATGAGAATAGATAGGAGAAGTCCATACATCCGAAAAGATAACATCCAGTGGCTTGGTAGACACAAGAGTGGATTTGGAAAAAGATAATTTGTGACTTTTATTGGTCAAGCATGCATTACAATGAGTATGAGATGAAGGAAGTCTATTACTGAAATGAATGTTATGCTTAGATAAAATGTGATTAACAATTGGTTTTGCAAGGTGTCTAGAATGCCAATCAGGGAGGGTTGCAAGAGTGGTGGAGAGAGCAAGCTTTGGAGAGGATGATGCTGGCCATACATAGAGTCCATTGTTAGGTGCACCCTTGAGAAGTGGTGTCCCTGTTGTCAGATCCTTCACAAGAAAAGAAAAAGGTGAGAATGTAACAGAAACATTGTTGGAAACGCAGAATTGATAAACTGAAATTAAGTTTTGTTTCATTTCAGGCACACATAAGACTTTATCCATGGTGAATGTTCTGTGAGCAGCATGTACTGTACCACTGCCTTTATTGCTGATATGAAGCCCGGAGCCATCTCCAATCATGATATCTTCCGTGCTTGTATAGGGGGTATGCATAGCAAGATTTTGTAAATCAGTGGTCACATGGTGAGAAGCTCCAGAATCAAGGATCCACGGGTCTTGATTAAAGGCAGCAACAAAGTTGGCTCTTGGGGAGGGGGATGAAGAACCAGCAGAGACAATGCGAAAAGAAGGACAGCGTTTGGCACTGTGGCCCTGGACTCCACAGATCTGACACTTGCCCAGGTATGGTCGTGGTTGGTATTGAGTATTAGATGAAGTCCAATTATTATTGTTAGCATAGGAGTTGGGAGGTAGAGACTGCATCTGGCCATGGGATGATCAAAAATGGGCCTGATTATGGTGTTGGAAATGTTGATGATGAGTAGGCTGGGACTGCTGTTGGAGCCATCTGAGTATGTCCTGATTATGTTGAGTGGAATGTTGCTTTTTACCTCCTGACTTGTTGGTGTAGTTGGCTGTTGCTGGGAAATGGGTTGTGACAGGTGTAGGAAGATCAGCTTCAGCAGTGATAAGCTTCTCATGTAGCTCATCAAAGGAGATAGGTGTATCTCTAGCATTGATGGTGCGTATTACGTCACTGTATTCTTCACCTAGTCCGTCAAGAACTTTATCAGTTATGTCCTCAGGATCCATTGGAGCATTCAAAAAAATAAGTTCATCTGTTTTGGTCTTGATGGCTTGCATATATTCAGTGATGGATAGCTGCCCTTTGGTAAGTTTCTTGAGCTGAGTTTTAACTTGCTTTTGTTTGCCTCTTGATGCTTGTGCATGAGTTTTGGCTAGAATATCCCAAGCTTCTTTCGAAGTATGGGCAGTGACGATGAATGGAATGATGGTTGGTGATAGAGCACCAATGATTGCATACAGGATCAGTTGGTCTTGGCGGATCCAATGTTGATAGTTTGGGTTTGGAAGAGGTATGTCATTGTTTGATATGAGAGCTGGAGGGTAGCTCTTGGTGCCATCAATATAGCCTTGTAAATCATATCCGATAAGTAGACTGTTGAATTGCATTCTCCAGGCAAGGTAATTAGTAGAGGTGAGTTTCAAAGGGGCTTAAGCAGCTGGATTGATAGTGATGAGCTAAGGGGTTTCGTCAGAGGTAGGGTTGATGATTGAGGCCATTGGGTTGGGATAAAAAAAAAAAGACGTTAGTCGGTGGGTGTAATACCATATAAGGAGTGGAGTTGTATGGGTAAATGAATGATTTTATTCATGTTTGATATATCAGTATATATACACGTACAACAGTATCTTTGAGTATTCAAAATTGATAATATCTGATCCTATATACAGAAGATTGTGATAACACCAAATCTGTTTAAACTTAAATCTTGCTTTATCTTATCTGATTAGCTACATTATATTTGTGGACTTGGGTTGTTACATGAAATGGGCTTGCGGTGGCTTGCGATGTTGAGATGTTACCCTAATAGCGATGTCGTTTTCGCAATCTCAAACTCTCTAAGAGAAAGTTGCTTTACTGAAATATCTAGAGAAGGTGCTACTCTTCTGTTCAACTTCCCTAAGCTCGTTGATAAGAGCAAAAGATCGTCGTTGGAGAGAATTTTTCTCTCCCTCGCTATGTACACCTCAATCTCCACGCGTTGGCTGGAGATTGAGGAGATCTTCTCGTTCGAGTCGTACTCCGCCGTCTGATCCCAAGCATTCACGTCGTTCACTCAACTCACTAAGTCAGTCCGCCACATGGTCGTCGAGTTCGAATCAACAATCCTAAAGGACTCTTCCAAAACACTAGCTCCCAGTGGCGGATTACATCCTCTAAAAAAATACGCGATGGAGTGTATCGTTCTACTCGGCGATTACAGTAACGTAATCCTTTATATTAATAAATATTTTTTTATAAAATATAAGGACACTTTATAATATTCATAGTGATTATAAAAGCTATTAAATTAATGGTTTTCATAGCAAATATTGAGAACCATTATGAATACAATTATAAAAGCAAAAGACATGGTGTTTGCCTATAATGTAAGGAATTTTAATCAAATTATTAACCTTTTAAAGTTTTAAATTTTAAAAATTATGCAATGATTTAAATTAACTTTTAAATTTGAATTGAACTAATTAAATTTAACTTAAATAAATAATTTATTATAATTATCTTAAATTATTAATTTAAGTCAAGTTTAATTAGTTTGAGTTAAGTTTAAGAGAGTTATAATATCATTGATATTTGATTAGTCCAAATATAATACCAATAAAAAATAATTTTTAAAGAAATAAAAAATTATAGAATTATTTTGAAAATTCTAAACATTAGATAATTTTTTTAAAAAATTTAAATTGTATAAGAATTTATATTTATTTTAAAATTTTAAAATTATGTTATTAGAGAGGGCGAGCTTTGAAGCAACTGATAAACGTTACACTTTTGTGATTAAAAGTTCACGGATAATCACGAAAACAATTTCTTTCCTAAAAAAATACAAAAAAAAGGATATGCATATTGATAATTCTCTCCTAAGGAAGGGTTCCAATTATAAGAAGACATCTTTAAACGGCTGTATATATAAAGAAGGTTTGAACCCACAACCTCACTTAAGTCAAGAGAGTCCTTTACCAACTCACTTACGCCCTGGGGTTAGCTTATCAATTCTTTTAGAAACTGAAACCTGTGTTAAATTAGTGAATGAAACATGAGAAAGGTTGTGACTAAACTAATTTATTACAAAAGGTCGGGTACCTAATAGGATTATATAACAATAAATATTGATTTTTTTTATTTCAATAAAATATTTTATTTTTATTTATTCTTATAAGTTTTATTTTTTATTTATTATATATCGATTTTATAACGGTTTACTAACGATTTAACCTCTAAACCTTAAATATGTTTTTTACCAATTCGATAATCAGTCCGATTTTTAAAATATTGATAATAACATAATTAAATTAAGATTTACTCATATAGGGATGGTAACGATCGGGGGCAAGTGGTTATTATTTGTACTTTGATTTTGATTTAAATTTGCTTGAAATATCCCAAAATAATGTCATTTTAATACAAATTTTGAGTCGTTTAAATTTTTTGAACCGATTCTCTAAAATTGAACTCAACTTAAAATTCAATCAATTCACAATTATCCTATTAATTTTGAGTTCCCAAAGATTAAATGTCATCCCTGCCCGCATGGACAAAAAGAGAATCATGGTATACAAACTCAGCTGTAGAGCTAAGATGGTGGTCCATCAAATTAATTATTATGTCCATTTCAATCCGTTGGTGAGGCCACATAACTCCATAACATGGACCTCCTGTATGCATCTCTTTATGTTATTGCTTATGCTGAACAGGTGGAGATTAATTGTTCACAAATTAATTGGGAAATATTTATGAAAATAAATATTGTCAAAGAAATATAGAAATAAGGGCAACAATAAGTCAGGTAGAATTAGATCTCTAAAACTTATTCATGCGTGAATTCTAAAAATTAAATTATTTCAATCTTTAACTTTCGTTCAGTCTCAATTATTTTTTTATAATTGATAAAACTTAAAAAATTGTCAAATTCAAGCTTAAATATTTGAGCTCGAGTTTGGTTAAATTAAATTTAACATGTTAATTTTGCATATATAAATTTACCTGTCCTATTTAAAGATAATATTTTAGTTCAATTTTAACTCGAAATCATCTGTTTAAACTTGAGTTAAACAAATTTTAAGTTAAACCTAATTCGTTTCTAATCAAGATGATATCATTTTAGTAAATAAGTTAAAACGATATTATTCAAACTAAATTAGCCTTAACTAATTGTTAATTTATTAAATTTTAGTAAAATTATATTGTTTTTAACTTAAAACTCGATCATATTAAACTTCAAACCAGACTCGAGTCAAAAAAACTCAAATAAAAGATACCGTGGATAAAGAAAAAAAATTCACAAGATATTAATTAACTCAAGAAAAACATCCCGCAGTTCAACATTATGATAAACTTACTAAGAATGGACCTAGACATATTAGAGCTTGCAACTTTACATAGATACCACTATGTCTACTCCCAATTAATTAAAATTATACGATCACTAATATTATTATAAACTTTAAATTAAAGTCTAAATATTTGCATCAAATCATAAATAACACAAATAAATTAAGTAATAATGCACAAAATATTTAATATAATTTTTGCATGTATAATAATCACGAATTTATACACACAAAATTTGCAATTAATCATTTGTGCAAAATTAAACAATTATCATATGCATGTCATAAACTTCAATTCTAAGAATAGGACATACATATTTAAAACTTAATATTTTTCATAAAATATTAATACCCAAAAATAATTTTATAATTAAAATCATAACTCATAGGTTATGTCTGAAGTAACCCAATTTATTACTAATATTAAAACTTTTTTTAAAAAAGAAAAAAGACCAAAATTCATCGTTTTCAACCTCCAGCCGGGTAGCCCCGACTGGTTTGGCGTCCAAAGAACACCAAACGCTATGGGAAGAACGGCGGTGGGACAATGAGGGCTAGGCGTCACACACCGGACGTAGCAAAACCGACCATGCGACGTTCACGAAATGGCAACGTCGGCACCTTCACGTACTGCCATCATCCTCCCTTCGTCCCACACGATTTCTGTCATCGCCGAGCGCTCCAGGAGGCACAACAACATGAGTCTAACGTCTCCGGGAGGTCCAAATGTCGAAAAAATCAACAACCTCCAACATATATATACACGGCAGAAACGCAACAATAACAAAGGAAAGCAGAGCAAAATTATTTCGGTGGTTTTCATCAGTTTATACGACAAGACAGAGGCAGTAAATGCTCTGATACCAAATGAAAAAATAAACCAAGCAGTAGCATGCATCGTATACAAAAATATGTACGTAAAGATACATGCATTAAACATCATATATATAACCGTAATATATATGTGAAACCAACAGCGGAAAGTGCACAGAAATACTTCCAGCCATTGCCTTTCATAGTAGATATGAGAAGTTTGGAGCTCTGAGTTTTCTAATCTCTTCCTTAAGCAAGATCAATGGTGTTCTGAGGCTTGGCGAGAATAGGACCCAAAGCTAACGTTTTAACAACCAAAACCTATTCAAAGCTTTTTCCATCACAAAGACAATGAGTTGGGTAGATGGGCAACACAAGATAATGGGTAGGGCATTAAGCTTTTAAATGGACCATACAATAATGAGAATAAAACTTACATTAATGTCTAAAATGATATCATTTTTACTGTTAGACAAGAGTTTGGAGATTTTCTAAATCTTATTTAATGGTCAAAATGACTCTTACCATTACGACGAACCTCTGTTTAAATTTACTCTGTTCTGTTTAACCTTGCCTGATGGTCAGAACAACATGATTTGAGCCATTGGGCATGTTGGCAAGGTTAAAATTGAACAAAAATCCGAACTCATTACCGATAGGCCTCGAGATTTTGTCTCTTTAAGTGTCTGTCATTTTCTATGTGAAAGCTAAAGATCACACTGTCCTTTACATAGGCTTTAAATCACCTGTGCCATTATAATGTTGTTGAGAACAGGTTAATGGCACAGGTTAATAGCACAGGTGATTTGAAGCCATGGAAATAGGGTTGTCTTGTCTCCTACTACAAGCCTCAATCCCCATAAATACAATATCCTTAAATCACAAAAATATCAAGTATTTGTTTCCAGAAGTATTACTTACAGTTTGGGAAGCTAGTCCTAATGAAAGTTCTCGTGGTAGACCTGCAGCGACTCCACCATGAGCTAAAGCTTCTATGGCCAAGTACAAGTATGCTGGACCACCACCACTGAATAGTTTCATCAAGAAAAATGTGTCAAATTTCATAGACCATTATAAGTCATGTTAAAGAGATTCATCTTCCCAGATAAGAGGGATACAGCAAATGCTGGTTTAGCAACCTCGTGAAACTTTTAAAAGATCCCAATGTTTGAAACAAAATGAATACTTGGAATCTCGTGACAGATTCATCATCCCTCAGGCCACTGACTGCATCAATTAACTTGTCATCAGCTCTACATATCATGCCAACCGATCCAAATAATTTAGAAATTAATTCTGCATCTTCTTCAGTAGGCAGTAGCAGCAACACCCAAAGACATAACTATATGAAACACTGAAATCAGACGCCGCAAGTTTTTTGCAACTTCTACTAAGGATGATGAAATAGCATCTTAGCATTAATCAAAATTTGCAAAATAGAAAATAGAGAATGTACCTGCAGCTCCCTCGCCTACTTCAGTAGGATTATTTGGCATCACCCTAATGAACCAGACTGCTGCCGGCCCACTCCTAAACGAAACAACAATAGTGTGTCATATACAAATTTAGATATCTAAGAAATACTAAGGCATAGTGTTAATACAAAAATATACTATACTAGTACATGTACCACTTGAAAAGAGAACTAACAATCACTAAGACTTGTCTCCATGTGATCATATTACATAAAGTTAGCGATGATGGAGAACATGCCACAGTTTGGTCAAACATACAATAGGAAAGAGTCAGGATTACAGACCTGCAAATCCTTCAGCTTTAGTCCAGCTGCAACTGAAATCAAAAGTTTGTTCTTTGTAAGCTAGACTCAACTGCAAGACCACATCTTTAACTGACCAACCTCAGGAGAAGAAAGAGACAGAGTCATAATGGTGAATTGCAAAACCTGAAGTTAAAAGTCAAAAAATGAAGCATAGCGCATGATGCGTAACATATTCATCAAGCAACTAATTCAGTGCAAACATATGGTTTTACAATAAAGTTAAAGGGAATCAAAGGAGAATGAGTTATTACCAACTTGGGGCTTCAATGAGAATGCATCACTACCTTCCACGATCTAATCAATCCGATCATGAACTGCTTTACAACTAATTATCTACATAAGTAGCACCAATTCGCTCTCTAAACTAATAAATTCATAAAATCAACAACTAGAAATAATATAAATTTTATTTATTAAATTTGATTAGAGTTGATATTTTAATTTTGTACCTAAAATTAATAAATATAACTCAAATTTAATTGATCTTAAACTTAAATTAAAATTTTACTTTTTGGTCAAATTTTAAATTTGATATATCTGATTTAAAGTTTAAAAATTTTATAAAAAATATTATAATCAAATCTAAACTTAATAAATAGATATTCAAATCAATTGAAACTTATTTTAAGATTTAAACTTTATTTCATTCAATTCAAATAATTACCGATTCAATTATATATTTTTAATAAATTATTTTTGAATAATTATCCATTTATCACATATTCTTTTAATAAATTATTTAATGAGTATATAACTTAGTTCTGGTAATGAATTCGACTCAACCCAATTAATTATTCAACTCAATTAATTGGTAAATAGATTAACAAAACTACCAAAAATTGGCGTACTCCCGTCAAAGAACTTGAGATTGCGACAACCTGTATATACGATAAGAAACTTCGCGTTCACGTAGCGAAGTCCAACCCTGTCAAACAAAAGTTAACTCGTAAATATTTTAATATTTTAAAATCAGATAAAAAACTACACATTTACTATTTAATTTCATTAAATCAGTTAAAAATTAAAAAAAGTAAATATGATTAAAAATATTATCTTAGTAGAATTTAAATTTTATTTAAAATATTATTAAATAAAAAATAATTGATTTATTTTAATTTATAAAAATTTACTGATTAATTAATAAATTGATCAATTTTTAATAACAAAAATTATTAAATTAAATCGAACTGAAATGTTAAAATCTAAATCGAAAATTGGTCAATGTAAAATTTGTATGACTATATCAATATCATTAGGATCTTTAAGCATCCATAAAATTAATTCTAACTATATTATCGTCTTCTGGTCAAAGTTGGCAATTCAAATCGAAATTCAATTGATTTGAATATCTATTTATTAAGTTTACGATTCAAGATCAAAAAATAAGCTAAGGTAAAACTATCACCTAAACAGAAATCTACCAAGACAGATAAATCTGAATTAAAGATAGAATGACAAAAATTGCAACAAGTAAAGTTACGAGAGTCCAAAGCCTTTCGAAGTGAGTGCTAAGCCACTTAGACTTGGAATTATTCTTGCAGTGCATTTCGATTCGTTCCGTAACATCAATGAAAGCAAGGCGACTTGGAACCAAATCCTTGGCAACCTCATTGAAAATTTGTGCAGCTTCATGATCACTTTCAAGCATATTGTAGATTATGTGTTTTTTCCTGAGCTCTTCCACATCTTGAGCATTGTCGATTAGAGAATCCATGAAGTAGACGTAGGATGTGATGCCGAAATCGTTAGGTGTATCAGGACAGGCCTCATAAGCTACCAAGTTCAAAAGCATGCATACTGTGGTGTCATCAACAATGATCTTGGGAAGAGTGAGTACTCCAGCAGCGAACTTAATGTCTGTGAAATGATCTTCATTGCTCGACTTGAAATGGATTCCCATTGCCTTAAGCTCCTTGGCTGCAGGATAAAAATACCAGTAGCGAACTTGACCTTTCCTGTTACATCTCATTAGATCAATTTTGTTGATGAAACAAGAACGAAAAATGTCAAGAAGATGAACAGGATTGTCAGGTTCATTCGGCAGTTTTATTCCTTTAGGTTTTGCTGTGAAATTGAACTTCCTTGCAATCCTTTCAATCAAGGAAGGATGTCGATTGCTGAGCCCGCGAGTCGCGTAAATGAAACGGTTAATCATCAACTTTCTCTCTGTTTCATCGAATCTTAAGCTCATCAATGTCTGCAGAACTTGGTAAGGAAGCTGGTTCTCCAGCAGGAACAAGTCCCTCTGCACAAAAGCTACAAGATTTGTTTTCAGGCCCTTCATTGGTTCTCCTTTGGACAGGCTAATCAGAAACTGCAGAACGAAGCAACCATCTAGAAACATCATCCTTGTGAACTTAGTATCATCAAATTTACTTGTTGCATCATCAGGATAGCATCTCCTGGCATGAATCGAAACCTTCTCTATCTTACCATACACGTCTTTAAGTGATCTGAAACAATGTTTCACATACTGACGTGCCAATGGAATCTTCAGCCTCTCCACCTCCTGAAGATTCGGTTGATTGTGGTGATAAGGGCCAATGGAGACCAAAAATGGATCATAACAGCTGCATTTCTTCTGGCGAAGAATATCAGGAACCCTTTGAATCTTGGGACTTAACTCTGAATCAAGAATCTTGGGACTTAGCTCTGAATCAAGAAACTCCATAGAAGAGAAAAGGATAGTAACTAATGATCTTGGTTGATTCCCTAACAGTTACTAAAGAAAGATACAAGAGGGTGTAAAATATTCTCTTCCCACACACCCTGAACAGGTTCTATTTATATAGCCAAAGTTTGTTAACCGAGAGAGTTTGAATTCAACGTAGATTTTACAAGATAAACTATATCTAAAATAAAGATAAGATATCTAAAGCTATCTCAACAGATTGAGAAGATTACGCATATTTTTTAGTCTCTTTATCTAAAACAAAGATAAAATATATCTAAAATAAAAATAAGATATCATATATACACTACAAACAAACAGACCAGAGAATTGAGAAGTACTGTAGTCCATAAAATTAATTATTATGTATGGTTCATTCTGTTACTGAAGGTAAATAACTACATACCACGACCACTGCTTTATAGGTACAACCTCGCCTGCATTATTCACAAATTAATTGGGACATATTTTATGAAAATAAATATCGATAAAGAAAGATGGAAATAAGGTTGATAATAAGTTAGGTCGAATTAGATCTCTAGGACTTAAGCATGAATTCTCATATTATACTTATTTTGATCGCTAACTTTAGTTCGGTCTAATTTAATTTTTTAATAATTGATTGAATTCAAAAAATTGTCAAATTTAATTCTGAATATTTGAATTCGAGTTTGGTTATATTAAATTTAGCATGATGATTTTGGATTAGGTATGTCATATTTAAATTTATTTGTCCTGCTCAAGGATGGTATCTTAGTTCAATTTTAACTGGACATCATCATTTTAAACTTGAGTTAACTAAACTTTAAGTCCCTAATCAAAATGATATCATTCCAGTAAATAATTTAAATCGACATTATTCAATCTCAATTAGCCTAAACTAAATTGTTATTTCATTAAATCTTAGTAAAATTATGTCCTTTTTAAATTTTAACTTAAAACTCGATCTGATTAAACTTCAAACCGACTCGAGACAAAAAAGACACAGTTAAACATAGACAAAAGATACCATAGATAAAAAGAAAATGTAAAATATATTAATTAAAAATCCCACATTTCAAGATTACGGTAAACTTACTATCCCTCTCGAAAATAACACAAGAACACCTTCGTTTCTCATTAAAATCAATAAATATATTATTATTATTACTATAGTTGATATTAATTGATTTTTATAATATAAACTTAAGTTAATTGTTAACCTATTATTTTAACTCTATCCAAATTGATTTAAACACACAAATATTTTAAGAAAATGAACAGAATTCAGTAATTGATTCCTTAATACAGCAAGCTTCCAAAATAAATATTATCTGCAGATTCAAAAAGCTGATACTGTGACGCCCCAAATTAGGGGTTAGAATAGTAAAGGAAGTTAGTACGAATTACGTTTGTTATTGATTATGGATTCTGTACTTAATTATGCTTCAGTATTTTGGCATGCATTCATGACATTTTCCGGGTACATTGGTTTAATGAAACTTCGGACTGATTCGGACAATATTAAGATATTTTTTTTATATTTATAG
>JAOSBM010000003.1:1472572-1497587 GCA_027568955.1 Erythroxylum tenue
AAACCTAAGATTAGTTATTCTGTATGTTATTTTTTAACCAAACAAATGAATAATTATTTATTAGGAATATAAGTGATAGAATCATAGAATAGTTATTTCAATCAACCAAATGTCATCAGTGGTTGCGGACATTTAGCACCTAATTTGTACAAATTCATAACACTTAAAATAAAAAAGTAATCAAGATATTCTAACGGTTTGATATTAGCTTAGGTCAAAGTATCAAACCGTTGAAGCCCTTTTTAATTATTCTAAATTGGAAACTAATAATAACTTTTTAAATTGCCTAACATGTTTGAAGTATTAGTTATAGTTTTCTTTGTGTATCTTAGAGCTAGAATCGTTCCTAGTATTTTATAAGTCCGGTTAAAATATAAAAAAGCCCCTACTTTTTTTTCTATTTTTAGGTTCTCACAAAGAATAAAAAGAATAAAAATATGAGTTTTTTTTATTGTTTTGTACAAGATTAAGAATAAATCCTATTTTATTATATTTTATTTTTATGAGAGTAAAAATGAGTAATCTTTTATTATTTATGAAAATAGCCCTGGGTTGATGCGCTGGCAACCCGTGCTTTTGGCCCTGCTTAGAACTTTCGTAGAGATCTGCTCGATCATTAATCCTCTAGTTAGGGTATTGGAAATTTTTCAAAATTTATGTAATCATTTAATAAATATAATATTTGAAATATTAAAATATCGAGATATTTTTAAAAATAATTTAAATTTTTATTAAAATAAATCCTCGAAGCTTTGACTTGTCCCCTTGAAGACAAAAAAATAGAAAAAGGTCTATTTGGTAACGTAATAGTGAAGACTTTTATTCTACAAGCTTCTAGCATGGCGGCCAAGCAGGTGGGGAAGAAACAAACATTTTTTTAAATGTTCTTCGTATGCTTTTCCTCGCTTGTCTTGTTATTTTCAAATGAGTACTTTAAGAGGGAAAAAAAAAAGAATATCTTTATTTATTTTTAAATAAAAATTGAACCTTTTTTTCCAATTTTTTTGACTTAAATTAAATATGATAATTTATAAATTACATATTTTTAAATAAATTATTTATTTAAAGTTAAATTATTGGTGAATTTAATTAAAGCTGTAAGTTCAGATAATTATTTTATCAACCAATCATTACTTTCAAAGTTTTAAATAAACTATAATGTTTTGAATTTAAAATTGTAACTTCTAAAATTAATTTTATTCTATTAACAGAGATACTAATAGATCGGATCACATTAAAACATATTTTTCCTTAAAATTTTAAATTACATATTTTTAATAAATCAAATCAAGAGAATGATATTTTAAAAAAGGTTATCGAACTAATTCCTAAATCTAAACCTAACCTATAATTCAATTAACTCGATCCAAATTTAAATCGCTTTTAATTCAATCAAAATTATCAAAAACTTAATCAGGGTCATTTTTAAATTCTTAAATTATGACCGTTGATTAGATATGTTGAATCTACTAACAAATATGAACAGGCACGGGATGACTGTTTTCTTTTTTTAGTTATATATTTAATGGATGGCTGAGATGGAGAGGACACAGGAAAGAATTGAGAAAAGAAAACAGGAGATCTGATCCCAATATGAACATATGAAGCTTCCCGGATGTTTCTCACTTAATTTTTTTTTAATATATATATAGATTGAATCTACTAACTCATGAAATTTCAGAGTAGCAACTAGGAACAATCAAAGTTCTCATTTCAAGTCCTCACTCACCTAACCCTTTCTCTATTTGACTTGACTTCCTTGTGCTTATGTAACCCAATTTCACCTTTGCTTGTTTTTAGGTTTGTTTTGTTTCATGTCAACCAGAATCCAATGTTTAGTGATGATTGTTTTAATAATTAGGAATTGCACTTCTTTATCTTTTCAATATATATTAAATTAAGATTTTAAATTATGTAATTTATACAATATAAAGCAATTTTTTAAGTGAATTTAAATCTGTTTTATAAAATAATTTATTTAGTACACATATTTTTATAATTTTAGGAGGTGCTTGTTTGAGGTAATGAAAAAAAGGTACAGGTATGAAATGAAAACTCATGTTTGGAATTGACAGAGGTAACACTTTGATCCCTCATTTTTAACAATACTCTATTTTTTACCATATTTATTTATATTCTTATTTTGCATTATCCTCTGTTAACTAAGCGTATTTTAAATATATGGGTATAAAAAGTTAATGTGAAACATAGAATTGAGCACAAAACCAGGTATTAGCAGAAAAGGACTTAAAAGGCTGTATTGGAGACTTGGAATGATCAAACTTCATTTTCCTCTTTCTGGTAATTAATGGAAGTGTGAATACTGAATAGAAAAGAAAGGATGCAAAAGCCATGAGTGAAAACAACAATATATAATTTATGCAAGTGCTGAGCTTTCAAGGTTGGCCTTGCTCCCCATATTCCCTGCTTACTTTTTGTTTTTCTACTTAAAAAAAGAGACTGAGAGAAGAGAAGTTCATTGAACAAACCATAAAGAAGCAATCTTTTGTGGCCTATACAGCAACTCGTATCATTTCATTTTGGGTATAAGCTACATATTTTTATAGATACGAACGTGTAAGTCAAAAAAGGATTCAGGCTTTATTTTCAACAGAGACTTTCTGGTCTGGTTAGGGTTTTCTGTGGGTTATTCTTTCCATCTCTGATTCTCGGTACAGCTCATTTGGTCTAAATTCAGTGGTTTGTGGAATTTTCCTTCGTTTACTTTTTCTGGGTTGATGTTTGTTTCAGTTAAAAATCGAAACTTTATTCAAATTCAAACGTGGTTTTGGGGTCAATAGTTATTGGGGGTTGATTTGATTGTTTAAAGCAACGTTGCCTTGATAGGTTTTGAGGATTCTGGCTGTTGTGTGCTCGGACAACCACTGTTTTGCTGATTGTTTTTAGTACTCGAGGCTTTGTTTTGCTTTTTGTCTTGTTTCATGATTGGGTTGGTAGGCCTTTGTGTATTTCTTTCAATTATATGGTGTTGGTGGTGGAAAGATGATGGTTCTGCTTATATTTTTGTGCAGTTTTGTTGTTCGAGTATTGAGCAATATTGACTCTGAAAGGGTCGGTTCGCCTTGACAAGGTTTTGTGTAGCGGTAGTATTGCTGATGATGAGGTTGATTAATGGGTAGTAGAACAGCGAGTTTTGGTGCGCAAAACAACAATAAAGCTGTGGCCGACATGCCGAGCTTCGTTCCTACAGTTTCTGCTTCGAATTCCATGTAACTTTCCTCTTAGGAATTGTTTTAGATATTGATATCGACGTTGTATCAAGCTCTATGATCATTCTTAGGTCATTAATTATGGTGATAAACCAGGATACTTGATATTTCAGAATCTTATTTAACCTTTTTTAACTTAGTAGTTAATATGTTTCGGTTGTATAATATGGGTTTTCTCTATCAATGTCATTATAAATCTACATCATCCCCTCCTTCTATTGTTGCTTGGGATCTGTGCTTTAAACTCTGTGAGTAAGCCTAATTCTTGAAAGGAATACTTCTATGATCATTAAAAAAATCATTTATTTCAGTTGCTGAGTATTATAAAAATTGTGGATTATCAAAAGCAGCAAGCGTGAGTGTGTGAATGATTATGTGTTTATGAATTACAACATAAAACTTTTGTTTGCTGTGAAGCAAAGCAAAGTGTTATTGCTGGTGTTCTACTCTGTGAAGGACTTAATTTACTCTCATGTATATTTATTGATGAACATGCAATGAGTGTTAAATCTGAACAACTTTATGCTCTTAAAATTTTCATGTCCAAGTGTCAATGAAATGCAGAAACTCAAATTTTCTATAGGTTACGGCTTCTTCCTTTCTTTAAAGAGCTGTATGTTGTTGTCCAAACTATTGCATTATTGGTGAGGGAGGTTCTTACTGTTGGTAAAAACAAATTTCATTCTCGGGTACAATTTTGAATCAGTTATTTTATGACCTGAGTTTAAATGTAAACCTTTTCTTTGCTTGCATATTCATTTTACTTGGTACTTATATTTTTCCTGTTCCATGGTTTACAGCGGGGCTGAATCAAATACAATTCGTTCTTCTCGACTTTCAGACTTTGGGATACTTGATAATTCTCTTGGATTTCGCATACAAGATGCTGTTGACCTTAGCAAAAGTATGTACTATCTTTTGTAGATTTTCCCTGAATTAACATCCCCTCTATGATACTAGAAAAGTTAATTCTGTGAGGCATCATGAGTAAAATGTTGGTCTTACTGTCTTTCTTTTTTAAGTTTTGTGCAGGGCACCGACCCTCATCTCTAGTCTTCCCATTTTTGCCAAGTAGACTTTTGTCCATTGCCTGGTGTTTCACCATAATCTAGACTTATCCTGCTAACAATTTTATTTTGTTTCAGGAGCGATCAGCATTTACCTAATTTATACAAAAAATGTCCTGTATGTGATTCACTGTATTTCTGCATTTGTGATACTAGCTCAATGAAGATGTAAATGATTGCATGAGTTGCCTTCAGCAATCAGAGAACTGCTTTTCTATTGTGTTTTGACTTATATTGTGTCATTTTGTGATTTGTGAAACACTCTGTCTATCTTTTGCTGTTACATTGAAAACATCATCTTTTTGCAGCCACTAAGTCTAACCTCCACTTTACTGTGGTTTTAGATCCTGTATTTAATCAGTTGAAGTCAAGCAGCCAGGCATTCAGTGATATCCAATTCGGAACTTTGAATAAGGTGAACTGACTTATTTTCTTTATAAAAATTTGCATTTTTATAGGAGAAATAAATGTGAAATTTGTGGAAAGTCAAATTCTCCTTGTCTACTGACTCAATTCCTTTTTACGTGTGTCAGTCACTCACTACTACTGATGTACATGGATCGGCTGCTGGCGTGGGCTCACAGACATTGTCATTGCAAAAAGGATCACAACCAAATTCAATATCTATACCTAGTAATCACCCGGAGAACTGGGGAGAGACTAATGTAGCAGATGCTAGTGGAACTGATGGCTCAACAGATGATACAGAAGAAAAAAATCAAAGGGTGATGTCCCATTTTTATCATTCTACATCCTTTAAATGTCTCGATACTTCAGTATCATGAAGGCTTCCCTTACACTAGTCCTTAGCGCTGTTTGGTTAGGCTGCTTACGGTTGTAGGTTATAACTTTAGCTATTTGCATGTGCAGTATGAAGGAGGCCAATTAACTGCACCTGCAGCTTCTGATTCTAGTGATAAATCAAAGGAGAAAACAACGGATCAGAAGGTCTAATGAGTTATTCTCTTCCACTTTTTAATTAGATATTTACTGAATATGTTACTAAATTCATTTTTCTTCTGTTCTTTGTTATTATTTCTTGCAGACATTGCGTAGGCTTGCTCAAAATCGAGAAGCAGCTCGAAAAAGTCGTTTGAGGAAAAAGGTAGATCCTATGATATTGATTTCTCTTACTCTTCCCATTTTCAGATTATATAAGCCTTGATTGGATAGGATATATGCATGCTCCTTTATCCACTTCTGAATATCTTGTTTGCTGAGCGTCTTAACTTTTCTGCCCTTTACCAGGCTTATGTACAACAATTGGAAAGCAGCAGGTTGAAATTGACTCAACTTGAACAAGAGCTGCAGAGAGCCCGCCAACAGGTATACTGTTCTTTCCTTCAACGGTATGATCCTTTTGTTTAGTCATCTTTTTCATTTTGGGTCTTCAGCCTGCTTGCAATGTATGGAAGATTTTATACAAGTATTTGATCTTTGTTGACAGGGTATTTTCATCTCAGGCTCTGGAGATCAGTCCCCTTCGATGAGCGGAAATGGTACTTAATCTGTTTTCTATTCTCCTTTGGTTAACTATTTCTGTTTTTCTTAGAGGTTTCAATTTAAATCACAACTGATCCTAGCAAATGTGAGCTCAAGTGAACTCTACTTGACTTCATATCCAGTAGTATGATGCAATTTAAGAGAGTTGAAACTAGGAGTTTTAGGGTTAATTAGGTTCCTTTATGTAAACTTGTTTGAGGCATGTACAGTCACTGTTTTGAAATAATGTTTATGACAGAAGTCCAAACTATTGTCCTTTTCCTGTATTCATCTCCCTGTTACAATTTTTTTTAATTATTACAACTTGAGGTGATGCTTTCCAGCTTGGATTCGGGCTTCATTCTACAGACTTCGGCTTGGCTGAGCATGAGTTTTCAGTTTTCTCAAGCTGTGTTTCTTAGCTTTCCTTGTCACTGTGGGTTGCCGGGGATGCCAAGTTATTCTACATTCCTAACAACTTGGGTGCTACATTTTACAGGTGCCTTAGCATTTGATGTGGAATATGCACGATGGTTAGAAGAACATAACAGGCAGATAAGTGAGCTCAGATCTGCGGTCAATTCACATGCTGGAGACACTGAACTACGCACTATAGTTGACAATGTCCATGCACAATTCAATGATATCTTCAGGTTGAAAGGAGTTGCAGCAAAAGCTGATGTTTTCCACATCTTGTCAGGAATGTGGAAGACACCAGCAGAGCGGTGTTTCCTATGGATTGGTGGCTTTCGCTCATCGGAGCTCCTGAAGGCAAGTTAAGGTCTTCGTGTTTTTCTCAATGACTTGTTCTCTCATTTTGTTCTGTTTCCTTTTCTAGTTTGACTGCTTGATTGTTATCAGTTCTGAGATGGATGAGAAGAATTGCCCACTTTTTATGTCCTTTTGCTAGGTGGTGGTTTTACTTAATTTGGTCACCTTTGTTGTAAGACATAATAGATTGCATCTCTTTGTGTATTCATGTGTATTATGAAGATAAAAATCTACATCTTGTGACCGTAACGTCATAAGTTTCTACCATGACAGATTTTATGGAATTTCTAATATCTTGTATTTTCTTACTGATGCTCGTACCTGTATTCTTATTTCTTTGTAACGAACAAACTATAGTTAGTGATTATATTGTTCCGTTCCCCGAATTGAAATGAGATGTCCAATATTGGTGCAGCTTCTCGGCAATCAATTAGAGCCGCTTACTGAGCAGCAGCTGATGGCCATCTACAACTTGCGGCAATCATCTCAAGAAGCTGAAGATGCTTTGTCACAAGGGATGGAAGCTTTACAGCAATCTCTGGCTGAGACATTGGCCAATGGTACGCCTGGCCCATCTGGTTCGTCCGGAAATGTGGCGAACTATATGGGTCAAATGGCCATGGCCATGGGGAAGCTTGGGACTTTAGAGGGATTCCTTCGCCAGGTAATCTACTTAGATAATTTTCAGCTATTATATTGCTTTTATTTTTATATTGCTATAGTTCCAGAATATTGTGTGCTTAAAACTGCTTTGAAGGTGTCTTTTAATGTTGAACTTCCACTCGGGAAACACATCAGATACACGTGCATGGGCACAAACATCTGCACACACACAATGGAAAGGCAAACATCCAAAAAAATAGAAGTACAGAGCGATGTCAGCGAACTAGATGACACTGTTACGAAGTTTTCACAGTATAGTTGTCATCATCATACTTTTAATACGCATATCCTATTAGTTATCGATCTGATTTTCATCTGTCTTTTGTCCCGGGAATGGCTAGGCTGACAATCTGAGGCAGCAAACACTAGAACAAATGCACCGAATATTGACAACCAGACAGTCAGCTCGTGCACTTCTGGCCATAAATGATTACTTCTCTAGGCTTCGAGCTCTAAGTTCTCTCTGGTTGGCGCGACCAAGGGAATGAAAGGCTTAAAATCACCTAATTTCGATTACTCGGAAGATCACGAGCCTCCCACTTGATCAGCTTTCCTATGTTGTCGCTACTGCATTCATATATTGGGTGGAAGAATGCTGTTTGTCCAGAAAGTCATTCAGCATCACTTGAGGCCCAAACCAATGGAAGTGAACTGCAGCTTAATTATAGGTCCAATGTGCAGGAGATGTAAGATAATGTTTCTTCAATTAGATGTAATATGCTTATTTATTGTGTTTGTAAAAAAGAAAAAGACAGAAAGGTACTTTATACATGGGAATAATTTGATCATGTTCTGATGTTTGTTGGGGACTAGAATTAGAAAATTTGGGAATGTTGTATGTATGTAAGATAGTTCATAGCTCTCAATCTGTATACCTTCATATGTAATTAAAGCAGAGTGATAGTTAAGCTTTGGGTGCTTTCCCGTGAGATGCGATTATTTCTACTGATTGTTTCAATTTTCCTGTAAAAATATATTAGATTTACAAATAACAGTTGAATCGGACGACTTAAAATATGTAATTTGCTTGTAAATCCACTGCAAATATCTGATGTAAATCCACTTAAAAAGGTAGTTAAACGTGGATTTTAATTTGTTTTATTTGGATCTAACAAATCTTAAAAGCCATAATTCACGAACTATATGCTACATTTTGTCCTTATGTTTCATTTGCGTAGCTGTATCAGAGGGCTTTGGAGTTCCCATGTTCTTGGAGGTTGAAATGGACGATTTTGACATTGACCCATGTTTGCAGGTGACGATATCTCAAGCAAGGAATCGATTATGCCTCATAGAAAATGGTTTATGACTACCCTTTTGTTGCTTACCGGTCTCAATGTTGTGTTGGTTCAAATTATTACTCCTGTTTATGAGTTCGTGTGCTTACTTTTTTACTGGGAATGAAGGATATGTCTCTCTACTATTACTCTTTGTTATAATTGTTCTTGTTTGAGATTCTTAGCCTGCTTAATCCTTCATTCTGATGTTAGTATAAACATGTGGATTAAGGGTATTCAGATGTGCTTTGGTCGGTCAGAAACTGCTAATCAGTTGTAATGTCTGCCAAAATTTGGTATACTCTGGAGTCCAATTCCTTTTTTTTGTAAATATGTTGGCAAAATCACATTCGAGTCCATCATGAGTAGACTTCGAACTGAAAGATTATATTGGGTTGCCAATTTTGCAGAAGTTTAGAATTGGAGTTGTTTTAGTTGAATTAGTGAACTTTTTATTTGTTCCCACACTCTGCTGATTATGATCATGCCTAGCTACACAGCATGCAAACTGCATTAATATAAAGATTTATCAATCAGTTACACCAAAACCAACGTTCAGGGAATGAAGATATCGGTTCCAGTTCTAGATTTCAATACTTGAAAGTTCTGTGCAGTTTTTATGCTGAATCAAACCTTTTCATGCCATAACTGGGATCTCATGAAATTATCTGCTCAACCTGGAAACTGAAATATGAGAAACATCATGCGATTGGGAAGACAGGAATGAAAAATCAGCTGACTGCTCAAGTTTTATGCTTCTGTAATCAACTTGGATTGGCTATGCATACTGCTAACTATCAGATTTTAACCAAAAAACTGCACCGAACACTCTCAATCTCTGGGACATTCAATATTATCTTTTTGCCTTACAAAGGTTAGGCATTCCTGCTTGGAAAAGCCTGTTTAACCTTTTTATTGTGCAAACTTAATTGACTTCCTGCCCTGCATTAATCAAGATACAAAGAACTAATAACAAGTTGCTAACAGTAACTGATACGATCACAAAATGAGCAGTCTTGGCGCATCTTGATGAGGGTTTTCACATCAGTAAAAACCTCTCTTTTGAATGATTCAACTATTTCTTTTGCTGTTAAGTGTCAATTTCTTGTTTACTGATGTTCCTGGATTTGGTGAACACCTTCAGGAACGTGAAGGTCAGAGTTCCACATGTCTCTTTCTTAGTGTTCAAGAAAGGATAGTCTGCTGCAGTTGAGATCACATATGCAGATTGGATTCTAAGCATCAGTGTCTTTGGATGGGCAACATTTCAGTGAAGAATCTTTAATGGGAATGCATGATTTTTAGTTGGTGAGGAGTGAACTGTGATTCAAAACTAGCATCACACCAAGTAATTTTACAGATTCTGTTTTCAGCGAAAACTCTCTTTTGCCTTTTCTTTTTCTTTCTGAGAATGCAACAGTTACAAGTTTTATATATATATATATATATATATATATATATATATCTCATCAGGATTTTAGATATCTCTTTATATGACTGCAATTACACTTTCATTTTAACATTTTCCTGATGGCTCATTGGCTGAATACTGATTACCACATCAACAAGGAAGGCATCTCTTGTTCTTGATCACAGCACATGTATGAAATTTCGTAGCTTCTAAGAAATTTACAGTAGAAGAGAAAAACATAACAAGCAAAAGATAGATTTGCAAGCACTCAACTGTTGCTTTCTCCAAGTTCAGTTGGCCACCTTTATTTGATGTGGAGGATGTGTTGTACAACACCAACAGAAAGCTGCCTGTCCTATTCAGAAAGTGAGCAGAATCCAAAAGCTATCCAGAGGAACTGGTTAAACTGCATCAGTTGAGTGAGTTTCAATTTCAAGTTACAATTTCTGTGATAACTGAACTGTTGTTTTTGGATCCTTTTTCCCCTTGTTTTGATTAAACTATCTGCATAAAACATGGAACTGCATAATAAACATGAAAATTACACAAAGAGAATGCTAACATGAAGTCTCATTCAATCTTAAATGCTCTGATTTAATCCTATATGATAATGCAATGACCAATCTCATGTCAACATTGGAACACATGATTAGCCTCACATTTTCTCCACAAATCTTGGACCACCACATCCATATTTGTCAACTTTATAAATTCTAGATTGGACCTAATTATGTCAGTAATCTTTGACTTTAACATATAAATCCTATAACAATCACAACCGATTCAAATTAAACGCAAGATTTGATTATGAAAATTTCAAGATTAGACTCGAACTTGACTTCAATTGTCCCTGAAACCTACTTTACTGTTAAATTAGGAAGAAAGACAAGAAACCCTTTTCGTGTCTAGTGCAATCATCCATGAACATAAAAGCATTGGGGCAAAATCGTTTGTTTGTAAGACAACATCGTAGGCAGTGAACTCGATTGGACCGTACAGTACAGTGCAAGCAGACAATTGATGTGGATCAAGGACAGGTGGTTAGCGTGCACCGAACAATTTATAAAACTTGAAGGACCCCACAGAATATATCCTCGACCGTACATTTTGCCACTTGTCAAGAATCTAGATATTTTGGTTGGATGGTGCATAGGAACAAACAATGAAACTAACTACACATTGATTGGGAATACCATAAAAGAAGAAACCTTTCTCATTACCACTTCAATAATTTATACTTATAATATCAATTTATACAAATTTGAAGATAGTTAACGCTTAAAACACTCCATTACACATTAAACCCATGTTTTATTTTTGTATAAAAGTGATTAATTTTTTATTTTTTTGGGATGAATTAATGTAAAATTTATTTTGTTAATATGGTAGAGAGAGGAGGGACCCATGTTGGTTAGATTGAGATTTGAGATGGAGATGGGGTCATGTGATTTCTACACTTTTGGTCATTTGCATGTGCACTTGTCCCATTTGGTGTGCACTCTCAATGTGTCTTATGTGTCAATGTTCCTAACCCTATTCCTTCATTTCATTCAATTAGTTTATTTTTTCCATAATTAAAAAATTTCCATCTTCCCTTTATTTGGGTATAACTTTTTTTTATAAAATAATTTACGATCGTTATTCAGTAAATTTGTTAATTACGTGTTTCGAGTAATATATCCTAATTAGGATTGAGTGAACTAACCAAAATTTGATACTTATTAGGTCCAAAATGTTAGTGAGAGTTAACTTGAGTGGTTGTCTCATAGAGGACCACTTAAATATTGACAATTTGATCAAAGTTAGGATCAATGCTATAAGTGTAATGGAGAGTCCTAATAGAGAAAGGTATACCAATAAACATGGGTTCAAATTGAGAATGTCTCCTCAAATGAAAAAAAACCCTAATTATGTGATCTGAATACAAATTAAGATGCTTGCCCATCTCATGTTAATTTCCTTTTTTTAATTTGGAAAATGATTTGATATCTTAATTCTTTACCTACTTAATCAACATCAAGCCACTCTTACATGGCAAATACATTGTAAGTCATAATCACTTGTTTGTTAGTGCTAATCATTGGACTATAACATGTTACTCATTTCTCTAATCAAGAAGTTCAAAAAAAGGGCAATCATGATTAATATAGTTGAATATTATACTTATATTAAATAATTATTATTCATTTATTTAACACAATCTTTTCTTCTTATACAAGTGTTAAATAAAATATTTTTTTAATTTATTCGAAACTCGTACTTATTTATAATAAATATATGGCAAACTAATAAATCAAATTCATTTTTAATAAAAGAATTAAAATTATTAATTATTAATTATTTTATTCTTCAATCTAAAATTTATAATTTTAGTTAAATTCATTTTTAGAATAGAAAATTGAACTTAAAATTTTATAATTATTTTATTCCTCAATCTAATTTTTAAAACTTTATAGAGGGAGTTTAGTTATTTATTTTCAACTAAAAAAAGATAAATAACAAAATGGATGGATATATATATATATATATATATTCATTTTTCAGTATATATAATATTTAATTTTTGTTGATAAATATAAAATTAAATGAATCCTCTCTCTCTCTCTCATTCTCATTAAAAAACCTCTCTTAAACCCAAGCTCCCTCGTTAATTAACTCAATGCCCAAAAAAGCTTAAGCTCACACTCTCTCTCTATAGCTTCTTTCTGGAGTTCACGGCAACTTTGTATGAGGTAGAGACTACCCCAGATCTTTTTCCGATGGCCGGCAACCACAATCACCACCACCACCACCACATTATTAACGGCGGGGATGCTGAGCTGCTAGCCAAGCCAGGGGTGCTGACGTCATCGGCTTCCTTCAAGTCTCGCAAGCCCGGCAAGCCCAATGCGTCCCTCTCCCGCGCCGGCTCCGACGTCGACGACATCGTCACTCTCCTCCATGGCTCCGATCCCGTCCGAGTCGAGCTCAACCGCCTCGAGAACGACCTCCGCGGTAAAATAATTCGAAAACTTTAATTCCTCCACACTGTAAAAAGGACCGGTGCTCTGTTTCAAATTCAAAGTTTTGAATCATAAAAGTGTTGCAAGTTATGATCTTTATTGAATTTTAGAGCTCCTGGGGGTTGAATTATACTGGGCGTAGATAAAGAATTGGTATTTTTTCTTGTGAGACGGTGACTTGTTTGTTTTCATCTAATGATTAAAGAAAGTTTTTAGTTAGATACATATAATCGGTGTCATTTCAGTGAAGCTGAATTTCAGCTGCCAGTTGTTTATGGTTGGTTTAAGGTTTGACTTTGTGCTAATTTACTTGTTTTCTTCTACAATAAAGAGTCATTATGATTGGTCCCCATACGGAATAACAGGAATCCACCGTTTTCTTTGTGTTTCTATCGTAGTTGACGATTACTTGAAAATTGAAAATTAAAAAGTAAACTTTGTGTATTTCTATCGTAGTTGAGGATTACTTGAAAATTGAAAACTAAAAAGTAAACTTGGGTATTATTTTTGGGAGGTTCTGTAACCAACTAGAAAAGGGTTTGGTGCTTCCACGAATGAAGATTGATTGTGTGAATGAAGAAGTGTTAATTCAACTCAACTATATAGCCTTATTCCCAATCTTAATACGTTTGTTTGTGAAACACTTTCCTGATATACTTGTCTCATTGCCTAAGCACTTATAAGAAGTTGGGAAGTAATACAGCTATGAAGTTATTGTCAAAAATATTATTTCCTTTTTGGTTAGATTTACTCTCTTTTATGTATTGATTCCATTGGTTACCAATAGAAGTTTCAGCGTTGATTTCAGATTTCTTCTTTAATGTTGTATTCCTTTTCCCTACTGTGTTTACTAGTTTTTTAGTATGGGTTTACATGAGAAGAGCTATGATAATGGCAACTGAAAAGGAGAGGAAAACTTCAACAGAAAAGTCAACAACCATACATGTACAAAAAATGCAATAGATGCATTAATCTTGTTAATCAATTTTTTGCGTAAATATATCTTTAACCAATGTGAATCAATACTGGTATCATCATGGGTTATGAGAAAGAATATAAAAAAGCTGAATAAAGACATTTCCATCAAAAGAGTCTACAGTTTCTGGGCTTGTTTGTCTTTCTCTTAAAGCTACAGAACCTTATAGTAGTTTGCATTATCTGGATAATAAGAGAGGGTACTGATTGAAAGGGGAAAAGAGATGATTTAATACAACAGCTGGGTATGGTGTTATTATTAGAGAGAGAAGTCACATAAAGGCATAGAGAAGAGAGAGTAAGCTACATGATGGTAAAGAAATAATAGAGACATGATTATCAAAGGAAAAAGTGAATTTTGTTATTAGTTTTACACATGAAGATTGAATATTTCCGTCCACAAGAAACCTCAAAAAGTTATCCATGTAGAAATTTATGTCCCATGAACTATCTATCCCTGTGCTTTAAATTGTTCAAGTATTTTAAATTTATTCCAATGAACTTTTAGTTTCATTTGATCCTTGAAATGAAAATTCTTTTGTTCAGCACATTTGCAAGTTATAGGAAAAATTGTGTACCTGCTTTTAGATTGCTTGAGAAAAGAACAATGATGAAGCTTCTTGCAGAATTTGACTAGATGTTGTTTGTCACGCATGCAGATAAAGATCGAGAACTGGGAGAAGCGGTTGCAGAAATCAAGTCCTTGAGGAATTCAGAACGCCAGAGAGAGAAGGCAGTTGAAGAGGTGATATAGATATGTATACTATCCACATATTTCCTAGTTCTAATGCCTATCTATGTATATTCTGGTATATCATTAGCAAGGAATTAATATTGACAGAAGCCAATTCTGTGTTATTGCTTTCATGTTATTTTCTTGTACTACTATTTATATCACCTTTAGAAAAGTCTTCCTGTTACAGGTTAGTATAACTAAATTGTAAGGTGGTGGAGTAAAAGAATTTTTTTTCTGTAAAAGTATGAGGATGCTCATTCTTCTTCATGTTCTTATTTAACCATTTCCTTCTTGTTCTTTTGATATCAGCTTACTGATGAGCTAAACAAAGTGGATGAAAAGCTTAAAGCAACTGAAGCTCTTTTGGACAGCAAGGTACTGTTAAAGTTGGCACCTCTACCTGAAGTTAATGTAAAGATATTCCTTCAACCGAATCGGAAGTCATAGCTGTTAAAAATGATCTTGCTACATGATTTGCAGAACCTTGAGATTAAGAAAATAAATGATGAGAAAAAAGCTGCTTTGGCTGCACAATTTGCTGCGGAAGCCACACTTCGAAGAGTCCATGCTGCTCAAAAAGACGATGAAATGCCTCCCATTGAGGCTATTATTACTCCACTGGAGGCAGAGCTTAAACTCGCCAGGCTGGAGGTATGTTTTGAGCATTTACCTGTTATTAGTTGCCTTTAGATTTTTCGGTCATAGTATTGTGTTTTCGTAGTCTGCATTTCAATAATTATATTTTGGCCTTATGAGCATCTTCACAAAATCAAATTACTTTTCCTGATTTATTGAATTTCAGGTAGCAAAGCTGCAAGATGATAATAGAGCACTTGATAGACTCACAAAATCCAAGGAGGCTGCTCTTATTGAGGCTGAAAGAACTGTCCAGATGGCTTTGACAAAAGCATCTTTGGTCGATGATCTGCAGAACAAGAACCAAGAACTAATGAAGCAGATTGAAATATGCCAGGTTTGTCTTTTAAAGGCATTCTTATAGGCTAACCACTTTCATAACTGTAGTTCGGAATAGGCTATCATGAGTGGCATAAACTGTTCAATTTCACTTGTCTGGCATGCATGGCAGGAGGAGAACAGAATCCTGGACAAGATGCACAGGCAAAAAGTTGCTGAGGTTGAAAAACTGACACAAACAGTTCGTGAGCTTGAGGAGGCTGTCTTAGCTGGAGGCGCTGCTGCCAATGCAGTGCGTGATTTCCAACGTAAAGTGCAAGAAATGAATGTAAGGAATGTTACTTTGGAATTTTGTTTATTAAAAGTACGGTATTCTGAATTACTTGCTTGGGCATCGGGCCGCATTTGACTTTTAAGATTGTGCAGGAGGAGAAGAAGACTTTAGAAAGGGAAGTGGCACGTGCAAAAGTTAGTGCTAATCGTGTTGCTACTGTGGTTGCAAATGAATGGAAAGATGGGAATGATAAAGTGATGCCGGTAAGGCAGTGGCTGGAGGAAAGAAGATGTTTGCAGGTATCTTATGTACAACTGATTCTCTTTCTGTAATTTTCTTTATAGGCTTTGTACTCATTTGCCATCTCATTTGCAGGTTTAATTAATATTGATATCAATAATTAATGTGCTTAAGGACGTAACAAAGGAAGATGGCTAAGAATAATGTTCTGTTTCGTGTTGCATGCATGCCGGGATTTCTTGTTTTCCTCCCGTGTACTATCCTAATTCATAAGCTGGGGATATAAAACCATAACAGAACTGCTGTCCTCTCAGATAGACGCTATGAGTTGCTATCTTAAGTTGAGAGAAATATTTCTCGCAAGAATTTGAGCATCTCATTATTTGGGAATATGAAATTTATAATAGAAAAATGTTTAGAGAAGAGACACGTGATTCAATTTGTGCCTTATTTTCCACATCCTATAGGGAGAAATGCAACAGCTTAGAGACAAGTTAGCAGTTGCTGAGCGGACTGCAAAGGCTGAAGCTCAGTTGAAAGTAAGTTACACTATGCCATTGAACTCTGCTTCATTTCCTGTTTTGTTAGCCACTTTTAGTTAACCTAGTGCTTTGCTTAGGAAAAGTATCAGTTACGGTTTAAGGTTTTGGAGGAAAAGCTTAAAGCTTCTAATGCTAGTTCTCGTACTGTGTTGGAGTCAAGAACTATAAGCAATGGCCCTTCACGGCGTCAGTCTCTTGGTGGAGCTGAGAATTTTTCCAGATCATCCTCCAATGGTTATTTATCAAAGAAAACATCAAATTCGCGTATTGGCACCTTCCGATCTAACAGTGCAGCTGCATTATTGAGACATGCCAAAGACTCGTCAAGTTCATTTGATGGCAGCAGTGGGTCGCAGGATAGAGACAAGTCAATTCCAGATGCAAATGGGAAAGATATTTTGACACCTACTCATGGTGATCAGATCCAAACTGCTGGGACAATTGTAAAGTTTGAGGATAATTCAAACGGGACATCCATGGAAGAATTGAACTCTGAACACAAAGATTTTGTTTCCGGAATTTTGTATGACATGTTACAGAAGGAAGTTGTAATTTTGAGAAAAGCGTGCCATGAGAAAGATCAAAGTTTGAAGGATAAAGACGATGCAATCGAGGTAACAAAATCTGTTTACATCTTTTGGATAGCACCCCATTTATCTGCCTTTATCGTAATTTCTTCCACTTTTGATGTAGATGTTGGCTAAGAAGGTCGATACATTGAATAAAGCAATGGAAATTGAAGCTAAAAAGATGAGGAGGGAAGTGGCTGCCATGGAAAAGGAAGTTGCTGCTATGAAGGTTGACAAAGAGCACGATAACAGGATGCGGCGAACCAGTGCTCCCAGGGCTTCTCGGTTACCTTCTTCAAGGTAATATTTCTGCTTCCATGTGCCTTACATATTTCGGTCTCGATATCCATTTTCAGCCAGTTCCATGTTTGATATGGGAGACATGTCCTGCCCATGTTCCTTGCCATTTTCTTTTTGAATGAAAGCCAGGTTTGAGGAAGTAATTGACTTTTGTGTTAAAACATATAGTAAGATTGGGATGGGAATCTGCTACTCTTTTCCTTGAAGAAGTTACTTGACATAGTTATGTTATTGATGCTGCATATAACTAACATACATTTTCATTTCAGGAATCCACGAAATATTTAGGCTGTTGTGGGGACGGCGACTTCCATACGAGAAGGTATCTCTAATTTGGCCTTTCAGTCACAGAAAATTGTATGAATTTCTTGTGCTTTCCCCACCAATTTAACTTTCTCAGCCAGCTTGCTTACATGTAAAGAACTGACTCTAGGTTTCTTGTGTATATTTTCTGTATCCAAAATCAAATTAATCAAGTTCAAGTGTGCATTTTCCCCAGTATACAAACTTTGCCTGAGTGATTATATTTTCAAGCTCTAGCCTTTTGTAAGGAAAAAAAAATCTATGGTGATTGTATCTCCATTAAAGTCCCAATGCACAAGGCTTCGGCATTGTGAGGGTTGAGAAGAGGACATCAAGTGTACGCAACTTTCTCTTTACATTTTTATAAAGAGGCTATTTTTATGAATAAAACCTTTGATCTTGCAATCACAAAAGGGTAATCTTACCGATTAATGCATGTATCTCTCCATTAAAGTTCATTTGCTAAATTTGATGTTCATATCATACGCTAGATTTTATATCTTTAACAATATAAAGTGGGACAAAAGTGATTAAAGTTAACGGATTAAGTTCAGGTTGATCGTGTTTTTGGTTAGATTCGAATTTAGTAGGTTGGTTTGAATAATCCGAATTTTTTCTAAAAAATAATATCATTTTAGTTTAGCTTTTTAAACTAATTTTATTTTAGTTTGTCAAGATCAAAATAATGTAATTTTGAAAAATCAAGTAAGATAATGTCGTATAGACCGCCTCAAATCAAATTTGGACAGCCCATTGAAAGGTCACCCGTTGTGATGACTAGGAAGTGGTAACGATGAGGTGATAATTCAGTATTTTGACAATTGAAGCAGCAGGAATATCCATGCAACGTATCCGAATCTACCGTCAAAATTAAAAGTATTCCACAAAGCTGGGAACTGAACGAAAAAAACCCGATACAACGAACAAGAGCTACAATTGACCATCTATCTGTCTGATCAGACATCTCCGCTAACGTATACAGCATATGCTTTTTCATGGTCAGGTTTTTCTTTTTCTTCTCTGTTTCCAACTCTTTTAATATGCTTCTCTTGTTCAGAGTATCTGAATTTCTTGAACTGGTGCAGCAATGTCTGATTCAATCAGAACAATACTGTTCCTCTTCTTGTTCTTTTAAAGTATACGTTTATTGTTGGCAATTCAAGAACAGTCCACACTAGAATCTTTTTAGGACAATGTTCCAAGTGAAGTGACTGACTCTTGCAATTTCCTTGTTTCTGTAGCTATGATCTTAACAAGGTTGTTCCTTTTCTGTTTCAAGTCTTTGAAGCAAGTCCTTTGTTTTGTGGAGAACGTGAAGAATATATTTTGATATAATCACGATAAGACTTACTTTCATATAGTTAAGTAGGATTTATTTAAATCCTTGATCTATGTTTATCAACTTGAATCGATTTTATTTGTGTATGTAAATTTTTGATCTTGAGATGAAGTCAAGATCCAGGCTTGTTTTTCTCAGAATAAATTCTATTGCAAGAACAAATTTTGGAGGGGTGCTTCATTTTTGTTGTTAACTACTTGAGGTTACATGGAAGATGGTCCTGTCTATTTAAAGAATGCCAGAACTTCTGAGGTTTTCAACAAATGTTTCTCCTACAATGGAGCCAACTTTTATAAATACAGCAGGATATCCAACTGGAGCTTCGACCCAGGTTTCAGAACCTTTTTTGTCGAATAAATCACCTGACCAGATATGTTTCCAGGGAAAATTTTCACCCAGTGGAAAATAGGCCTTCACTTTTTTCATTCCCTTGTCAAGTACAGGCACCACCAGGATCTCTGAGCCAACAAGGAACTGCTGATAACTTAAATTCTGCACATTCTTGTCTTCTGGATAGTGGAGAAATAGGTGGCGGCAAATAGGTAGCCCTTTTTGAGATGCTTCCTGTGTTCAGGTAACAGAGGTAGAGATTTGTAAGTTCAACAGAATTAACTGACATTGAAGTGAAACTTGCACGAACTTTAGTTAGTTTGTTACCTTTAGTAGTTGGGCTCTGTAGAAGTACCAAGCCTTATAGATTTTAGCACATCGCGCAAAATGAGCGAAAGTTTTCTCATTTGAGTAGAATTGGGTGTTGCAGGATGGCTTGTTGCCCTAAAAAAATGGAGAAAAGTAGAAAATTCAATCAGTTTATATGAAGCAGGGCAATTTTCAGTTCTTTAGATGTTTATAAATGTTAAGTACTGTATGCCATGACTCTTCAGACATTTGTGATTGTTCATCCTTCATGCAGTATGTTAATGACTATGACTATATGATCATATAATGATTTACATACAACCATTTTTAACTTCAGGTGACATGTGATCAACTTACTTCATGTGTCCGGAAAACAGTGGTAAAAGCATTTAGCTCCATCCATCGCATGAGCAATTCTTCACTTCTATGGTACTTGATAAAAGGTAAATCAACAGCACAATAGCCCCCAATATCACTGTGATTGAGTGCATAACCAGAAAGTCCACTGCTCAGCAAGCCAACAACAGCACTCTTTATCCCATCATTAGTCTGCCAACTTACCATTTGGTCTCCTTCCCAAAACAGCATTCCCCACTTGGGGCTGTCTCTAAATCCAGCCCTCATGAAGAAGACTAAAGCTTCTTCTGGATCTTCTCGCTCCTTACCGGCACATTTTGCTTTCCATTCTTCTACAAATTCTCGGTTTATTTGAGCCCATAGCTCTGGGTATCTGTTATGGGCAGTGATAGGATCTTCACCTGAAGTACACAGTTTAAAACTATCAATATTATCCTCTTCCACATAAAGATGAAGAAATGGGGAGTTGCAACCGGTTTCCATTCTACATTACACATAATCCATGTGTAGATATGATCTAGGTGGCTATTGAAGAAACAAGTTAAAAGATGTACCTGAATACACGGTCGCATCTACCGGCAGGCCTTCACCAAAATCGGCCATCCACCCTCTGACTCCATCGTTAACCATTTCCTGTAAAACCTGCTTGAACCATTTTGCAGTATCTGGATGTGTCAAGTCCAACATTCCCACGTCAAAAGCTGTATTTGGAACCATATATGGTTTTCCATGCTTGTCTTTAACTAAGATGTCCAACTTTATAGCCTCCTGCAACAGGTCCCTCCTTCTATTTAGCTTTTCATCAGTCTGTGAAACAAAGTTAAGACTTCAAAACATTGCTTGAACAACACCGTATCGCTAGTTCTAGCAAATTTACACTTTTACCGAAATGGCTATCCCATAATTTTTGTAAGATGGTATCCTTCATGATATGGCACACAACAAAATTATGAAGGTGGCAATAGAGCTTTAAGAAGACAAGTACCGGAGCTAGACAAGGATTGCAATATGTCATCACTTTGATATGCCGCCTACCGAGATCTTGAACTAGTTGTTGCCATCCCTTGTATCTTATTGTATCCACTTCCCAATTCCACCAAAGTTGTGATCCGATCAATGTCTCTCTTTGCCCCACCCAATCCTGCAAAAGGATTAGTGTATTTGTGAGATCAAGGGATCGAGGATGGGTGCTGTTTTTTGTTACTGAAGTAATTTGTATGAGAAGCCACTGGATGTCTCTTAGCAGTAGTGAGTGGAGTTTGGTTACAAAACAGTGTAAGAGATGGAAAAGATTAAAACTTATGTATTGAAAAAAAAAATGCATTTCTGCAGTTCTATGAAGCTTGATCTTTTTTGCAAATACCTTACCTGCAACCAAAATGCAGAGATGGGAACCCCATATGCCTCCAGTTTTTCCCACATTTGGCGAACTGCTTCTGTACCACCCTGCATTCCAACTACTGCTCCTGATATAATCCACTTAGGAAGCTCAGGAGGCCTCCCAATAGTTTCTGTGAAGCATTCAAGGAGCTCAGGAGGTGAGTTTCCATGCAGTATTCTTCCCCAAACCGAGTTACTGTGTATCTGCAAACCTCAGTACAGAAAATAGGACACTGGAAGTTAAAATTCTGAATGTGTCTTTCTTTTCATGGCATGTTTTTTTTTCTTTTTTATCTTCATAAGAAATAATGAATTCATCATTACTGGAAAACATCCTATTTTTGTAGGAGTAGGATATGAATTGTGATATCTCTTGGAACGTCTTCTAGATGATGCTCTTCTTCACAAAAAAAAAGTCTTCTATATGACGCCAAAACTGGTTCAACTTTTATCAAGCATGAAATTTTTTAGCTCTTTTAGGCACAAAACTTTTCTTTTTGAACTGGATACTTCTCTTTTTCCTCATTGAAATATTCACTTCAGTCATATATGCAATATCTCCTGAATGATTTACTTGTGACTCCGGCTATTTCGTCTGGTTTTACATATTTCCAAATTTAATGCTGCAACCATTTCTCACTGGCATTGCAGTGATCTAACTATACCTGTATCTGAACTTGATCCTGCCTTGTGAGATCGAAGACAGAATAATCATACCCTTCAAGGTAAAGAGATTTCATTTTAGATGTCATGTAAAATGGTGAAGGAGCATAAGTTGTACTCCAGTCACCTCCGGCCCTGCAAAAGAGACACTTTCAGATTATTGTTGCAAGCAAGTAAATAGAGTTGAACAGTTGAAAAATACACAGCTTATCTACCTGTAGCTGACCAAGTTTGCTGCAAAAGTAATAGGTTGGTCTCCTCTTCCAATTCCTTGTTCTTGAACAAGAATAGGCACCCTTTTTCCCTTAAAGTCCATATGAGAGAACTGCTCTCCAAAACCATAGAACTTTTCATTAGAGTCACTTGAATACGTAATGCAGACTCTGTTAAATTCTGTTAGCTCTGCAAACTTCAGTCCTATTTTCTCCTCAAATAAGGAATGCACAATGGACCCCCTTGATCTTGCAAAGAACCTCCACCATCCAAGCTTCAGCTTTCTGGTCTTTTTCAGCTTTCTCCTTGAGCAATGATATCTTCTTGTACTACTTGCGGCAGCTCTAGGCTGGAATTCAAAATTTGGTTGCCCAATTCTCACATGAAAGCTAACTTGACTACTGCTCTTCTGATCAAACCAAATCCAATACTTTGCAGAAGTTGGAGGTCCCATTGTCTCAAAGGCTGTATCTTTATACATGCTATAATGTTGATGTAACTTCTTCCTTCCCTTACTGAATAGCCAACCCGTTATTACCAAGACAGGGGAGTTGATTTCTTCCTTTTTCTGGTCAAGATTCCTCCCATGTATATAATCATGATTATTACCTCGAAAGTTGGTGTCTTTCAAATCCTTTTTCTGTCCAAGAATCCACTTAGATGAAGAATAATGATTCTCACCTTCAACTTGATGCTCAAATTGATTGATTACTCTTATATCTTCAATGGTTTGCTGATCGCAAACCAAATGCACTTTCTTTTCATTCATAACAAATGATCCCCTACTTTCTTCCACATCTGTCTCAGCCAATGCTGCAGATACAAAGGCTTGTCCAGGGATGGTAGACCACAAGGCTCTTGTTGGTTGAGATTGGTGGAATATTGAAAGATACCCTCCATTTTTGCTGCTCCAAAGAAGCTGAAAATCTCTTCCAATTGGGAAGATCTGTTGTGATGGGACAGTCTGGGAATTAAAGAATAGACTGCCCTGAATGAAAGGGAGAGTCTTTGGGGGTGAAGGGAAGGGGTTATTAAGGTGTTTATGATGCTTTTTGGTGACTCTGAAAGTTGTCATGGTGGCTTTTAGAAGTTGGAAATCAGATTGACATAGCCAACACTTCCATTTATATATACCTTGATGTGTCCCCAATGGCTAAATTTGACTCTTGTCAAGATTTTTTCTTTGCCGTTCTAAAGGAGCTGAGGAAAATTCACTTTTTTTCTGCATTTTGCTGTAGAAAGTTCTTGTCTGCGAGAAAAGTCATTTGATGTATGATTCTTCTGACATTGGATATGCGATAAAAGTCTTGCATTTGGATGCGAAAAATTGGTTGTTGTCAACAAATGTGCCAACTGGACCATACTGATTATTACATCTTCAATGCCACTTTTATGCCATTTTTGTTCTTGATCCGATGTGTTAGATGAGGAAATGTTAACTTGGCAAAAGGACATTTGGTTTTAATCCAAAGGAAGGTAATTTTTCTGTGAAACGTGTTTGGAAGATGAGAAAGTGATGGAAAATCTTGGAGTTCAATTGCACCGTGTAAGAAGGTTAGGGTCAATAAGATACAGTACCAGAAGGGAAGTCTGCCAAGTGGAGGGCATTAAAGTAGTTGATTGACCACAATGGTCCGGGTTGGCTGCCGATTGAATTTCAATAATTTTTTAATTACTAATATCGGACAATTAATAACTTATAAATTATATATTTCGATTTAAATTTTATTAATTTAAAATTTTATATTCAGTATAAAATTTATACGTAATTTTTTCTTGAAATTAAGAAAAAAAAGTAAATTTTGATAAAATAAGTTAAAATAATGGTTATAATGATACAAATATCTCAATGCTAAAGTCAAAGGGCAACCGATATGCAGACTAGTTGGTTAGCGTCCTATGTCAAGCATTTTGAGCTCGGTACCATTTATTTTGAAACTATATTCATTAAGTGTCATGTCCTCTTTTTGGAGGATCAGTCGGGACTCTGTTTCTCTCAACTCTGTCTGTAAGCTGTCTTCTTCCCTTTATTAAAAAAAAATCTTAAGTATAGGAAGTGCTAAAACCTTCATCGAATTCAACTTCTTAACCTTCAAATCGTAAAGGGTTGATTTTACTTTCATCTCAAGGGTTCATTTAGCCATTTTGGAGAAGAGTTTCCAATAAGAAATATTCAACCAAAAATAAATTGTAAAGCTTTAAGACAACCTTGTTGTAGTGTCCTTTTCCTTCTAATGGAAGTGGACGATTAATTGTCTGCGAGAAGTTGGGAGATCTCTGCTATGAATTTGGACTTGATTTCAGGCACCATTCACTTACCTTAGATAAAAACATGCATTACGAGGATGGAACTTCCCGTGACTATGGGACTCATACATTATATGCCAAAAAGAAGTCACAAATGCATCCAGTCTTGTTCTTGTGGTTCGTTTGTAGGTTTGGTTGCACAGAGACATGATAATGGACACATTCATTGCATGAATCCTACTCTTTTAGCTCTCTTTTACTCGTTTACGGCTGCGTTTGGCAAACAACGAAACGAATCGGTTGAAAATTAGGGGGTGTTTGTTTCCATTTTTATTTTTGATTTTCTGTTTTTGTTTTCAAATTCAATAAAAAATCTTGTTTGTTTGAGTTTTTAGTTTCTGTTTTTAGTTTTGGTTTCTT
>JAOSBM010000003.1:1497687-1510706 GCA_027568955.1 Erythroxylum tenue
TTACTCAATCCCTAATATCAAGGAAAGTGAGCTGTTGCATGATCCGAGGCTGACATCATGGAGTGGATTCCTCAACAATTCATTGCACGAATCCTATTTCTTTGGCTCTCTTTTACTCCTTGATATGTCTCTTTTTCAACTTCTTTGAAGTTTGGCAGCGTTTGAGTTTTTATGATGGAGATGTCTACTAGTCTATCTGTTATCCACACTAAACTTGTGATATGTTGCTTCTAATGGCCATCTTTCTAGATTGGCTATTCGTACTATTATGTAATTCTCGGATTATTGCTTCATTCGATACAAGTCCAAAAGTGACTGCAGATTCTCTCCTTATAAAAAGATGAAATAGGGAATGCATGAAGTGCCAATAAAATGAAAATTGTAAATAAGAAGCTTTGCAAATTTATCAACTTCCACTAATTTCCTTCTCTGCAGCCTCATAGTCCAACCAGTCCCAATCTACAGATAAATAAGATACGAAAATGATAAAACCACAACCCAAGCGATCATGTTCAGGCTGCAAAAGTGTACCCAAAGCACATACTAACAACCATCAGCAGACCTTATTGCTATCATGACTTCCCTAAAAAGGGTTGTTACCAACTAGCACTTGAGAATTTCCTCTTCCGAAGTGTCAAAATTTACTCTGCAACAACTCATTCTAATACAGGATCATATTAAACTGAAAGGTTTGACAATTTCACTATCCAACATTCAAAAAAATAAAAAGACTTGGGACATAAATATTTAAACACTAGTTTATAGAATAGAGGTATATATAGAGTAAAATGAAATGCTTAAGCTACCAGGAATGGATATTTGATGCCTTGATGAAGTTCGCATTCAAAAGGCGATTGCTTCGGAGCAGAGGGACTGTAAGAAATCTTTAGTCAAGCAAGTCCGACGCTGCCGTCTTCCTAAATGGATCAACCTGAGACAGTTGGGCAGTTAATGCCTTAGATGGGAAAACGTTTTCTGCCTTCATCCTTTCTTTAATCCCATATGCCGGAGCCTTGGCATTTATATATGCTTGTACTAACGACTGGTACTGCCTCACTCGAGACTCGTAATTAGCTTGTTTCATTCTGTGAAACATTTTTTCAGCATTATGTACATCACCCTTCTTTGCATACTGTTCCATAATAGTCATGAAGGATGTAAACATTGGCTTCATTGCACTTTTTTCAGCTGCTTTTTGTAACATAGAGTCGGCCTTTTCCACTTCCCCTGCTTCGACGTATAGCTTAACAAGGGCATCCCATGTCAATGGCCCAATCCGGCATCCACTATCTGCCATTCGCTTAATCAGATCTTTCCCTTTGTCCACTTTCTTGTGGTTTGCATATACCTTCAACATCACAGAATAATGTCTTGAAGAGAGTTTCTTCCACCTATTTGACATCATTTCAAAAACTGCTTCAGCTTCATCAATTTTCTTCAATCTTCCCCAGGCTTCAACGGCAGCCACGCATTCTTCAAGCCAGGGGTTTGACTCACAGACCTTCCAAACTCTCCTAACCTCATCAGCCTTCCCAAGTGAAGCATATAAAGGAAGCAAAACCTTACAAGCCCAACGATGCTCTTTTAGGTTATCTCCTTCGATCTCTTTTAAGATACCCTCAGCTTTTTCTTTCAAGCCGCCAGATAAATAGTGCTTGGCCAGGATAGCTTGAGTGCTAATGTCAGGTTGAATGTCCTCAGATTTCATTGTCTCAACCACCTGATCCATCCCAGTCATGTCATTGCATTGCCCTTTAGTGTCTATTAACAAATTGTAAGTAAAAAGAGAGGGCTTGATGTTTTCTTTCTCCATTAATAACAGTACGTCAGCAATTTTCCTCTTGTCATGTCTTTTGTAAAGGAGAAGCAACTGATTGCAAGAAAATAATGTTATAGGAAATTGCAGGTTCCTCATTTTGTTGAAGATTTCTTCTGCTTTCTTGATATCGTTTGCAATCACACAGTTGGCCAAGAATGTTCGATAGATTACTTCCCCTCTAAAGGACTCTGGAATTTTCTTAATGTAGGCCTCTGCTCTTTGGAGGCCACGTAGCTTTGCAATCAAATCTACTCGAGAAGCATAATCTCTCTCGATAAAGTCGAGCTGTTTATTTGTCTCTAACCATTCAGACAACTGCAAAAGTGAGAAGAAATAGGTAAAAAGAAAAAAATCAACGGTAAATCCCTCCATAAAACCTAAAAATGACATGACAAAGATAGATCCAAAAGCAAGAAAAATTAAGCAAATTGCTAATCCCTAATGGGAAACAAGTAAATAGTAGTTGCAATGATCAGATCCAGAGCAAACATGGAGTATTTTTACACTCACAATACCACCATAAAATAAATTCGTGGACAAATGAAAAAATCAAAACACTGTGATATGCGCATGACAATTATAAACAGGCTTACCAATAGCTATTTGCAGAATCTGTGACAAAAGCTGAAGATGGCATACGAGTATTCTTAAAATGGAAACTAAAGGTCCCAAATGAAAGAACCAAAATCAATATACAAACCAACTATTAAATAATTAAAGTTAAACAAACAACATGCAGAGAAAAGGAGAACAAATGACAGAATTGGAAATGATTCAAGAAGCATAGAAAAAATGAAAAGAAAGTATAAGATAATGACTCTTAAAGCATAATTAGAAAAATTATGCGTTTCCAGACAAACATACATCTATACGAATCAGGTAGAGGACACAACTAAGCACAATAAGCATCCAACCATATTTTACTTTGTATTTTTTGATTAATGTAGAATTCAAGCAACTGCCTTAAGTAGATACAAAGATGAGACAAGCATATTCCTCCATGTAACAAGAACTTACATGCATGAGGTCATAGTAACAACAAACTGGAAAAAAAAAGGAAAGAAAAAGACTGCAAAAAAGAATAGTATCAAACCAAATACCTGTAGGGCCTTTAAATACATCCGACGCTTGCGAAGATTGAGCATTGCAGCTGTGATCTCTGTCCGACTCAAATCCCTTCCTTCTTCCACCCACTTAGCAAGAACATCATCCACAGAATTTGGAGATGAAATTATGGCCTTGAAAAGTTCTGAGGCCCTTTTTGCCTGTGCTTGCTTTTGACTGGGATCTGTTTCAGTATCTGATAATTCAACCGTAGTTTGAGATGTTTCACCAATATCCTCCTCCTCCTCATGATCATCATCCAAAACATCAGGCTCAGAGAGTAACTCATCATCACTATCATCTGTAGTACTGCTGTCTTTACTTGTATTAGTGCTAACTGCAGTTTCAAGTTCTGAAAATCCATCCTCCAAGTCATCATCAGATTTACTGCTTTTAGCACCAGCATGTGAAGATAGACTGCGAGTTCCCACGGATAACTTGGAGAAAACATTTGTAGGGCTGAAACTTAAGCATCTAGCAGATTCTGTAGAAATTGTCACCTTGCTACCAAAATAACTAGTTACTTGTGATTTAGCACCATGGAGATAGGAATTCTCTACTTTTAATCTCTGGAGCCTGAAAAACAAAACTTGAGTTCCCGATTCAACATTTTGGAGCAAGAACAGGAAGGCAAAATTCATCCAAAACCCACCAAAAGAGAAACAGGGAAAAAAAGGACTTTAAATGATAGTCTGTGAACATCGAGCATTTCCCAAGAAAGAATATCGCCATCAAGTATTGAAGAAGATAAAAAATATACGAGAAAAAGAATGATCGGCAATTTGCTGAATAGTCAGTCGTACAGCCAGTGAATCAATCAACTATTTCCTTCGTGAATAAAGAATAACAAAGCCTAAAACTATATCTTTGTTGTCCCAATCATTTTCCATTGTCATCTTTTTCCCTGGATGCAATTGTCCTCCTATTTACTTTCTTTCATAAACAAAATGCAAACAAAAGACATGGTAAATAATAGTAGAAAAGCATAATAACTTTCATTATAAAAGCCCTTGAACAAAATGAAAAGGGTAATAATGAAGAGGAAATAAGATAACAGATCAACAAAATGACTATTATTTGGTAGTATTAGTCACAATCACTACCAAATAAAGAAATTTTTACAAAAATTTTTACTATTTGTAATATTAAGGACCAGATACGCACCAATCCCCCAAGATATATATCCGAACTCCCAAAGAATAAGCTCTTCATAAAAGTAAAGTCCCATACTTTACTATCCGATGTAAAAAAACCCTGCTTAGATTGAACTGAAACTTACTCATACCAATGTGGTTTCACTGGGAAAGCCCAAAGAATACTAACTACCTCAGTTTCTAATAAACCTAAACACAATCAAACTTCTAAAAGATTAAAACTTTAGACCATCCAACCAAACCCCAAGATTTCCAATCTCTTGTTTTCCTCAACTTTCACGGAAATGAAACACATAATCACATAAAGAAGTGAAGTCGAGAACTAGCTTAACAGGTATTCGTGTAACAGTATGCGAAGTGTGTGGAGAGAAGAAGGTAACGAGAGAAGAAATACTTGAGAGAATTGGAAGCTCGACGAACAGCCCACATGGTGAACAACGGAAGAAATTCCCCAAAACACTGAAAAGCGATGAAATGTTGTGGCGAGTGAGGTTAGCGCCAACTAACCCTTAAACCCTAGAAAACCCCTATCCAAAATTTTGGTGATTTTACATTATATTTTATTTACAACGTCTAAATGGGCATGGCAAAAAAGTTCAACCCATCTGGTTCGACCTGTTCGACCGAATCAAATTTGGGGTTAAATTTAAACTATCTTAAAAAGATTTTAAGCTTCAGTTTTGAGCTAAGATTATTCGGCTCAGCTCCAAATTTGAAAGTTTTACATATTTTTAATTTTTTGAAATTAAAAAATAAATTTAATTAAACTTAATCAATCTTAATTTCAGTTGTAAAAATAATCAAAATTAGAATAATAAACAAGTTCAACTAAAATATTACTATAAGTTAATTGGCCATATCGGGTCTCTCAGGCTTAATTTTAGCTCGACTCATTGTCATTTTTAGATCGGGTCTTATGCAAAATAATATTGAAGATGATTTTGGCATTAATAGTTTTATTTACAATTAATTTATAACCCTTTAGAGTTTGAGAAGAATGAAAATTATTATTAATTACCTTTTTTAATTTGCCTAAAATATATGATGGTTAAAAAATTATAATCACTATAATATCTATTTAAATTTTAGATAAAAATATAATAAAAGAAAATACAATATTGTAAAAAATAAAATAAAAACAATTTTAAAAAAGGAAAATGAAAATTTCTTATTTTATAGATAATTTTCAATAAATTAATTTTAATTAATAACCCATATTTATATAAAATTCAATAATATTTTTATTTTATGAAAAATTTCATAAAAATTATTATGTGTATAGACATTAACTTTAAGAGTGGATTAATTAAATCTCGTATTTTGAATTATAAATTTTTTCACCGAAAAATTAACAATAGTTAATACTTTTTAATTTTATTTAGTTAATAGTAATATATATTTAACTTAATTTAATCTGAAGTTAATGAAGTAAATTTAAATTGGTTATTTTTAATAATTATAATTTAAATTAAAAAACTGTTTCAATAATATTATTTTAAAATGTTTATCAAAATAATATTATTTTAAACTCAAGTCAACTAAATTTGAATATTAGTTATATATAATATATCACTAAATTTAATTTATTAAAAAAAATAGAGCCAGGGTAATGATCCAACGCTCAAATTGTCTTTCCACTTTTAAGAGCTCTATACAAAAATTGTCAGTGCTCGAAAACATTACACGAGATCTTAACAACATATACGAAACCCTAAGCACGAAGGGAGTTCGATACATACCACTTACTTCAAAGGTTCTTTCCCTTCTGTCGCAAGTCGCAACTTTGCTTCTGTTCTTCTTTTCTCACCTGAGCTCAATTATGCTTCTGATTAAGTTTTGAATATGGCTTCAGTACATATGTATGCGTTCAGTTTGAGTTTTTGTTTGGTTGCTGAGAAAGATCGATTACGAAGATGGAAAGTTCAATTTTTCTAGGGTTTTTGAAATGAAGAGGACTTATATGTATTCGATCCTAGTAAATACCTAAAATTTGATTCATTTCCTTGTTTGATAGGTGAGAAGTCCAATCAAGTTTTTATTTTGATTTTCGTTTGTTAGGATTTTCTTCTTTTGTTGTGTATGGATATGATGCATTTGGCTGATATGAGATAGTGGTATGATTGCTCTGTTCTATGGCTTGTTCAAAAATTTGTACCTTTATGTTCTGATTCGATGCCAGGCTTTATGGAGCCCAACATGCAATCCTTACCTCCAGACGATGCTGAGGTAAAAGCAACATTCCGGAAACCTTCAGGTGATGTGTCTACTAGGAATTACAGAAGACACTCTCCGGTTCACGGCTCATCTTCCTCCGATGGTTAGTACGTTGTTGGCTCTTAACATGCTTGTTTGTCTTTGGTTTTGATGTGGTTATTTTTTGGCATTCTTTTGTTATTAATCTATGTAATAAGCTTCGTTTGTAGTTTGAGTATGGAGACAATTCGGTTGTTTGGTCTTGGCACTTTTGTATGATGATATGTTGGTTTGAAACTCTTCCTCGGGGATTATTTTTCTATTGCAGTGGGCTATGTTCAATATATGAACTTTATATTGTTTTTTTAAGGCAACAAATAATAGTGCAGTGCATACACTTTCAACTAGGAGAGTGAAGCTTAATGTAGAACTGCAAAAAATTTTTCTGTAAAAGCCCTTATTTTGTAAATATTTTTTAGTTTGCGTTGGAGAACATCTGCATTAGCTTGAATATCTTTCTCGCTTATCATCCTTTGTTCTCTATTGTATTACTACTTGTTCGCAGGAAGTCCTAAGCGTGAGCGTAGCTCTAGTCCACTCTTTTCAAGGGGTGATCTTGCAGGATCCCCTGAATATCGACAAAGGAGGAAAGATGATGAGAGAGAATTAGATAAGGACTATTCCCGAAATCAATTTGGCAGAAGTGGAGAATCGCACAGACATTCTGATAGGCATTCCTCCAGAAATTCACATGGTTATTCTAGGAATGATGATCGCAGCAGATATGAGAGGCGTGTTGATGATGAAAGAAGACATTATCAGTCATCCTCTCATTCTGGACGGGATTCACGAGGTTCTACTTATCCTAGTCGAAGTGAAAGTGACTATGGTAGGACTAGAGACTATGTGCGAAATGCAGACAAATATGCACGTGACCGATATGATACTTCTGGTCACAGAGGCAAAGATAGAGAGAAAGAGTCGTCATATTCAGAGCGTCAGAAGTTGAAAGATAAGGACATATCACCTGATAGAGGTGGGTCTGGTAAGAAACATACCGATTCAATATCTGAAGAGAAGGATAGAGATAGACACAGGCGGGATAGAGACGTTGGAGATGATAAAAGGGATTATTATAGGAGTTCTAGAGATCAGAAAAGTGATCGTGCACTTTACAATGAAGAGTCTCGAGGTTATAAGAATGACTCTTATGGAAAGGACAGTAATGGGCACCGGTCTATAGAATCTCATAAAAATGACTCCAAGGAACTGCATGGTCAAAGAGAAAGGAAGACCTATGATGACTGTGGAACTAACAAGGAAAAGGATAGGTACAACAGAGCAACATTGGCAGAGGATGAGATTAAAACTGATTTTGGGCATGAACAAGAACCTGTTGTCAAAAAGTCCAAGTTATCCAGCTCTTGTAAGGATGATGATTATCGAGAAGATGGTAAACAAGATGTTCTTTTTAATGTTTCCTTGTTATGATGTATCTTAGTTGTTGTGGTATGTTCGATATTAGATTTCTATTAGTTAACACCCTGTTTATTGCAGTGGCTAATGAGAAGAAGTCTTCAAGTTCGACTTGTCCGACCAGTGCCAACGTTTCAGAAGCTGCTAATGATCTCAATGCAGCAAAGGTTGCTGCAATGAAAGCCGCAGAATTAGGTACATTGGGCTTCATGTAATCATTGTTTGTCTGTAGCAGCTTCATCAGTTGAGGTCATATGGTACTTGTTTTGACCTAAAGTTGCATGGGGTTCCTGGGATCTAAATAGTTACAATGCTTCATCGTTCTAGTTTTGTTGAAATTCATGTCAAACTTTCCTTGTGTTCTTGTTTTCTTGTACTCTAACTTAGATTTGACTCTTCGTGGTGCAATTTGGTAAAGAATAATTACCTTGAAGTTTTTCCTGGGATATTCTAAAATATTTTAGACTCTTTAGTATACATTTCCTTCTTTATGATTCTTTTTCTTGCTGGCCTTTGTTTGCTCCTGAGATTTAGGTATCTCTGCCATTTGAAACTTCTAAATGTATTTCAGATTGAGCCTATATGCCTTTTTCCTTCTTTCTTTTGCATCATACTTTTTAAGTTTTCATCAATGTAGGCGTACAGGAATGTTGTCAATGTTTTTCAGTTAGAGAAGAAAGTGAGGAGATTATACTGAAATTCCTTCTAAAATGAAAATTTGGTGTGGACGCAGTTAATAAGAACCTTACTGGGGCTGGTTTTATGTCTACTGAGCAAAAGAAGAAGCTGCTGTGGGGAAATAAGAAGAGCACAACTCCAGAAGAGGTGACTATTTCACTTATTAGAACCTTTCATGCCACCTGTGCTTCATAATTACTTCTTGTTAAGCATATTTTTGATACTTATTGCTCTATTCAGCAGTCTGGTCATCGGTGGGAGACATCAATGATTGGTGATCGTGAAAGACAGGAAAAATTCAACAAACTCATGGTAAATCTTGCATCATTTCTTTTTTCAACCTTTTTCCTACTTGTGATTGATGTCTCTAGTGAATCAGTAGTTAAGAATGAACATCAAGGACATCTTTATTCCATGTTCCTGTATGACTCATGCCATTTAGTTCACCTACTAACACAGTTTTAGAGTCTGAGGTTGCCTTGGTACATATGGCCAATTGTAGGGTGTGAAAGGCAATGTCAAGGTGGATCAGCAATCAGACGACCCAGTTCAAGCGGAGAGGCAAAAAGAACTTCAGATGGATTTAGAGAAGCAGTACACTGCTGGACTCCGGCGCAGAGATGGTCGCACAGTTGGATTGGGTCTTTGAATGGGTGTCTAAACTGTCTTCTTTACTGCAAAACGTTATGTAATGACAATATGCTGTACACTTGTGGACAATTCTGGACTTATGCAATTTCAGAATCCTGTTTTCTCCAGGAAAGTATGCTTTCGCTGCATTCATGTGACATTTTGGCAGAATTTTGTCAATTGCAAGAAAATGAACTATGTCCTGAGCCTGAAATGCACTTGCATGCATCTTTGTTAGTTGAAAATGAAAATTGTGACGTGTGTCAAAACAATTCTACCCTCATATATCATATTGCATGGCAGTTTCTTCCATTTTAGTGTTGTTAAGAGATAACCTTTTTACCGGGGGACTTACCTAGAGGAAGATTATATGCTCTGAAACGCCAGAACAGTGACCTTTAGGAAGAAATCTATCCCAATGATGTGTATGCATCATATTCCTTCTCCACTGGTATAAACAACAGTCAATATTCCATCAATCAGAGTTGAAAATTGATATTGGACAACATAAATTAAAGCCAATTACATGTACAGAGAACAAATTTGCTGAAATGGGACACCACTATGGTCCATGTTTAGCATTTAAATATCTGACAAGAGACAACCCCTGCAATGTATATGTCTTCACTTTATGATATACGTATCTGCTTGAACTGAGTCAAGCACAGAAAACAAGAAACAAAAGAAAAAGACAAAAGTGTTACCTATAATATCAAGGGATTATGGACTTTCCTTGTCTTCTTATTATTGATTTTCCTTCGTGATCTGTTAGCCCTTTAATGCAAATTCGTGGCCTGCTAGTCGCTCGAGTGTCGAGGATGGTTTGAAATTCATTATCGTGAATTGTAGGTTAGAAATGCGTGACTGCCCTTGATCACATAAAAGTACTATGGACACTTTCTTCTGCCTACTACGTGCAAAACTATAGGAAGAGGAATAATGAACCACCGATATTCTGCAGATGAGTAACTGATGTTTAATTTGAGATGAAACCCATCATTGAAAATCTGATCAACAACTATTTTTTCATTTTAGTGGATCTTGGGATCATTTAGTATTAGATATAAAGAAAGGGATCTTTTAGTTGGTGTTGACATTTTCTTTGTGCAAGTACTTAAAAGGGCCATCGTTGTCATCCTGTTGTCTGAGCAATGCATCTGGTCTAAAAAAAAACTGGGTCATTGTCACTGTTCTAGTCCTCCATTGTACCTTCAGAACAAGATAATTTTAGCCCCCACCCATCATTTTTAGCCATTTCCTTCATTCCTTCTTGTGGTGGAACCCATAATATCAAAGATTTTGATACCTTAGCATCATATCTTTGCTCCAATAATGGTGGATTTCCTTTTGAGAAATTAATGTTACAATTTGCTTTGATTGAGAATTCCCAGAGAGGGAGAGAGTTGATGGAGTTGGAAGCATAATTATATGAGAATCTAACAGATTTTAGAGGATAAAATCATGGGGCAATTGCAATTTCCTCCTCAAACTTTTCACTTTGGAACATTTTAGTCCTTAAACTATATGATTTTATATGCTTTTTCTTAGATATGCATATATAATAATCTATAAATTACGCGTTATAAATAACTTATTTATTAAATTAGTAATTAATAATCAAATAACGGACCCCATCTATCTGATATTTACAAGTTTTTAACTGGTTTGCACTTTCAGATAAGAGCAACCACTACTCGGAATAGGCACATAAGAAACAAGTTCCACCTCTCGAACCATTGGTTAGATATGTCATCTTGCATTGCAACAAGCATTTTCAACAGTGTAAAAGAGTAGCTTTAGGATTGGTTCACTTCACCAACTTTTAGTGTAAAGCTACTTTCTTCTTTTCACTTGTACAGATACAACTGAAGTGGGGAAGGACGACATCAGCATCTCAATGCACATAACAAGTAATATTCTCAGGTGGGGAAGTCCTTGAAATAGTTATTTGATTGGCGTTGTTAAAAGCATGGTCTTGGGTTAAAATAATATAATAAAAAAAAGAGTATCCATGTGCTTTACTCCAATCTTAACATTAAAAAAAAAACAAAGTTTAAATAAAAATCATCATCATCGTCATATCCCGAATTCTCGCATTAGAGCAGAGTCTAGGGGGACCTGATAGTACGCAGCCTTATCCCTACAATATAGAGATATTGTTTCCAATAAGCCCACATGCATATATGACATGATAACAAAGATGAAGGATATAAGGAATAAATTAGCAAAGATTGGTAATACATTGAAATATAAATATCTGATGTGGTCATAATCTGCTATTACCTTTCACCTTGTCAAGACCATTTTTATGTGTTGCCATAAAAAATAATAATAGCAATAATAGAAAATACTAATAAGAAGAATTGAAAGTTTAAATAAAAATACCACCGAAAAATGTACATATTTATGCCTTTTCAATCTCTAATTATTGTTTTTTTTACTTTAATTATCGAGCTTATAATAGTTTCTTTATGCCTTTTTAATCTCTAATTATTAGTTTTTTTACTTTAATTATCGAGTTTGTAATAGCTTTTTATGCTTCTAATTATTAAAAGGAATTTTACTTTAACGATCAAATTATTTCTATTTTTTTCTGTTTTTGTTTCAAATGAAGTTTAATTAATAGATAACAAAATACCCTTTTCACCATTTTTGTTATTAAAAATATTCCATTAATTGCATGTAGAAAATAAATCAAATAAGTTGTTATAATTATCTTAATTTTATATAAACTTATATGCGTGGTTGTTTTTCAAATGTATATTAAATAAATTGTTAAACACGTAATAATTTATAAATTTGGTTATAAGGAAATGTGGGAGCTTATGAACTTGCTCAAGTTTCTTGCAATTTTTCTCGTTTGAAAGTTTGGGAGTCTATTCCACCTTGTTTATCTCATTTACATGAATAATGGATGTTTCCTTCGCCTTTCAAAAAAAAAACAAAAAGCTAATAAATTAATATTTATAATTTTAAGATAACTCTACTTAAGATCAAATGTTCTAACACTATTCATTAAGAATGAGAAACATATATACAGCAGCTTTTTGAATACTTGAAAGGGCAGGAACTGTTTGTAAAGCAGAAACCTAACAACTCATTGGAATTGGCAGGCATTATCAGTGCAAGAAGGAAGCTTTGAGAGGAAGATTGGATTTGGAAAAGAAATTCATTCTATCCACATTTGCAGGTACAAAGAATTTTCACTACAATATGCAATAGGCAAGAAAACTTTGGCACTACTTCATCCTTTTTTTTTTTTTTGTGAAGAGTAAAGACCACAAGGAGGCCTATGGCCTCAATAACGCCACGGACAAAGCATTATTTTGTAGAAGTTGTCGAATACCCGAGACCGGCATCTCCCACAGATGCCAATGTTGTGAAGATGAAGATCTTAATTTTGCTAGATAATTAACATATTGGTTGCCTTCTCACCAGGTATAGGCAATAGAACTGTCTCAATCCTTCCGTAAATAAAACCAAGTATCCTCAACAACTGTCAAATAAGGATGAGATTGAGAGCATTCCTGAGTAACTAACTTGATAGCTTTCAGCAAGTCCGATTCCAGCAAAATCTTTCTATACCCACGGTCCCATGCTAAAGTCACTCTATGGTAGATAGCCTGAAGCTCTGCCAGCATATTGGTAGCACAACCAGAGCCAGCCCTGGGCAGGGGCTGGCAAGACACCTGCTCAGGGCCCACCATATAAAGGGGCCCTTAAAAAGGGTCTTAAGCATTTAATGGAGAAAATATTAGTGTCTTAGTGACTGAAGAGTAATAAAAAGTCTTAAGCATTCAGTGGAGAAATCGAGAAAGTCTTGGTGAGTGGAGTAATCAAAGGTCTTAAGCATTAAATATAGAAAACGTTGGTGTCTTGGTGAGTAACAAAGGCTTTAAATGTTATTAGCATTGAAAAAGGAGATGGAAGTAGCAACTTCCATGTTACATATTTAATAAGTTAAC
>JAOSBM010000003.1:1557972-1568006 GCA_027568955.1 Erythroxylum tenue
ATATATGTGGTGTTTAGATTAGAAGTGTGTTATGCTTGAGAAACTTGAGTTCAGTTGCCATTTTCTTTATTTGCTCCGACCTTTGACCTACTTTTGATGGGCTTTGAGAATTGAGAGACTTTGTCCTCTTTCCTTTTGCCTTTTCTACTTTGTTTAATCTTATTTTAAATTTTTCCCTCTTTACTCCAATTTTTCTGTCAATATTTCACAAACTAGTAATTGAAGTTTTTTTCAACACAAAATCTTAAGGGTTAAGTGAAAATTTTATTTTGATTCTCATTATTTAAAAATTATGAAACTTTTTAATCATATTATTTAATTATTATACAATTTTATCCATTGTATACCATTAATTTTTTTTATATTTTTAATATTTTAAAATTATAAATATATAACATATAACATAATAATTAGACAATTCTAAGTAGAAATAAATAGATATTTTTGAAATAAAATAATCAAAACTTTACTTTAAAAAGTCTAATTGAAAAAAAAAATCACATGTGTCACTCTAATCAACTAGCATTTCCCCTTAAGAAGGGCAACTTCATTTATTATGTTCACTTGTTGGGTAGTACATCTCAAAATCTTACTTTGACCAAAGTGTTGAAATTTTTTTTTTATTAGTCATTGACCAAACCTAAAGGAAACTTCAAAATAAAATTTTCAAACTTCTTTTTCCTATAAATCTCACTTGAGGCTTCCTTTTGTTCATATTACATCTTAAACCAAAGAGCTTTTCAAAGTTTGCTAAACATTATATATATACAAAAAAAAAAGGACATGTGATATGAAAAGAAAAGCATTCATGTTATATTGTTTTCCTAACCTAACCATTACCTACACAAGAACCACATTATAATAACCAAAATAATATCTTTGTTCAAATATGGTTGAAATTCATCAACACAACCCTATCAACAAAGAAAACATCCCTTGAAATGTAGGGTATGTGCTTTGTTTCTTATATATAATTCATGTGGGCTTCTTCACAATAGTAGGTGCATCTACTTTCTTTTTTTATTTCACTAAATAAAAGTTTGTATTGTCTTATACTATTTTGCTTTACTATTGTTTAATATGGAGTCAAGCAAGCACATAAGACACTCTTTTTGTTTCCAAATGGTGATTGTATTGCAACCCTTTTCATATATAAATAAAATTTGATAGAGAAGAATATGAATGTGGATAAACTACCAATCAATTTGGGTTAGCACCAAAGTGGAATTTACTTTATGTAGTAGTTGACCTAGATTAGGGTTACTCATGCTTAAAACATAACTAGGGATGTACTTACTTGTTTATTCATGAATATAACAAGAAAACCCCCTTTTCCTTAACTAATAATCAAAAAACCATTTGTAGTTTAAGTAGTTTTTATTGGGATAAAAAAACGTGAGTATGTCCTAAAATTTTTAACTTGTTTGATTAAATATTTTACTACTATTTTCAATTTAAACTAATAAATATAAATTAATCCTTCTAACGAATACTTGAAAACTTCATTTTTATCGATGATTCTATTTTGCATAATGGTCATAGTTTTAAACTCTTATCATAATTAAAATAGTAAAATTTAAATTTATAAGATTTAATTTCATTCAGCACTAAACTAACGTATTAAATTCGAATTCATCAAGTTCACAACGAAAAAAATTTAACTAATTTAAACTCGTTTTTGGTACAAATTTAACCTAAAAATTCAGAGTAAGGCTAACCTTAATTATAACTATCATGTATTTTAATATTTTCCAACATTATTAAAGAACATGTGATATTGCATGCATGCATGTCCTGAATCATCTGATATGTACTTGTAAAGAGGGGTTCGATATTAGGTAGGACACACTCGTAAGTTACATGATATTGTCACGTCCAAGTCAAGTTGGCAAGAATAATTAATGATAATAGTAATTACGTAGCCCTCTCCCAACTAAACCTAACCGTTCATCATCGAACTAATTCCCAATAACTTATCAGATTATATAATTAATAAATGCAAAACCAAAGCTTGTAATACCTGGCATGGCCTGATCTCCCTCGTGTTATGATTGCTAATCAACACTCAAAACACACTTTGAAACTCACTACTCAATCAACTCCTCCTTAGCCATCGTTAATTATGTAGTTCTTAGTACTTCCTAGAGTCTTGCAGTTCAGATCTTCTGTCTAATTTTATAGTGTCTTATTCTGTCTTATGAATCTTAACTATTCATTTATGTGAGGTTTACGTGAGTCCTGCATAAATAAACGCAAGACTCACATAAATAAATGATTGAAATTTATGGAACACAATAAAACACTATAAAATTAAATAGAGGATCCTGTCCACAGTCTTGCATGTATGAAAAGCTTTTGATCCTTGTGGCGGTGATGATTGACTAAGAAGGATTTAGTATTAAAAATAATTTTTTAAGTCTACCATTGTTATTACGATTTTGAATTTGAAAAAGGATCCTACTAAAATTTAAATTAGGAATCATACCTAAAGTTCGTATACTTTATTTTAAATTATAATGTAATTATGACGAAGTTATTATGTTTTAAATACCTGTAATTACCAAAAATGTCTTGACCAATTCATATGTTTTAAATATCAATAACTCATAATAATTCAACCGACGAATTAATTAAGGACTAAGCTAACATATAAAAGCTTATTGTTTACATGCACACATAACTACAAATATAATTATAATTGTCGTGTCGTGAGCATGTGGAAATAGTGGACCCAAAAGGATGTAATTTGGAATTGACATTGCAACTATACATATTGTTTTAATAAATGGGGAAAACAAATAATTAATAATTAATTAAAAAAATCCCTGAAAAAAGATTTCTGTGCAACAATCATGCATCAAAACAAAAGATAATTATAATTAATATTTCTATAGTATTTTCACAAAAGTTAAAATATGTATATAATATATATATATATGTGTGTGTGTGTATTATCTATTATCAATATAAAAGATAATAATAATAATATTTCTAAAGTATTTTCAAAAAAAGTTATATATATTATAAATTTTAAATTTAAAACTTAATTTTAATAAGTATATATATATAAGCTTAATTTTCAAAATTGGACTTAAATTTATTTAATATTTCGTACATTAGTTTAATTTTTAGTATTTTATTATTCAAAATTATGCATCTCTATTCGTCGGGATAAGATTATGTACCACTGAATCTCTCAGCAAAATTTCAAATGAGTTGTGTCATTGTTGTATTATACAAAATTATCAGTTTGACGAGGGAATCAAAGATTGAGCTCAAGTTATTGTGAAATTTAGATTAAATAGTATATTAAGCACAAATGGCATCTAAACATTTAGCTATGTTTTTTTTTACTACATTTTAAAAATTGTTGTTAAAAGTAACCATTTGGCAACGATTTAAAAAATCATTACCAAAGGTTTTACATTTAGTGACTATTTTCTAAAATCGTCACCAAATGATTGTTAAGGTTGTAATTAAAATCTTGTATACGAAGAATATTCTTTTTATTAGTATAATTTAATAATATTTTACTTTTTATATACAATGTTTTAAATTATCAATTATTTTTATATAAAATATTAACAATAAAACAAATATTATATATATAATAAGATGGATTAAAAATGTCACAAATAATTATAATTAACATAATATAATTTTTTTGTTAAAATGTATATTAAAATTTGACTATATTTTTTAAAACTTAGCTAAATGTATAAAATGTAGTTAAAAACATTTGGTTACGTTTTTTTATACATTTAACTACGTTTTATAAAACTTAAGAAAAACTTTTTGGCTACTTTTTCAAAAATGTAGTTAAAAACTTTCGGTTACGCTTTTGAAAACCTAACTAAAAATTTTTGGCTACGTTTAAAAAAACGTAGCTAATAATTTTTAGCTACAAAATCTAAGTGTAGTCAAAATATTTTGGTGACGATTTTTTAAAATATTACTAATAATTTTTTGCTACGAAAATAAAATCGAGATGAAAACTGTTTGCGATGATTAGCAAAAAACGTTGCTTATAGTTTTTAGCTACGAGAATTTGACGACTTTTTTTGCAACGAATATAATAATTAGCAACGATTTGTTAACTTTTGGTGACATTTTTTGGTAGTCAAATGTCGTTTATGTAGTAGAGTTCTAAACCATTATGGTCAAATATAACCATTTTAGACCATTACAGCAATAATGTGTACACGAACAGTAGCCGAAAGATGCGAATGCATGTGAAACATGAACATTACTATAAACCTTTTTTCTTGGGAATCGCTTTCCCAATTTCATCGTCGGTTCCTCTTGTTTCAGATTTGATACTATTTAGTAAGTTCACCAAGAAACGTTGAATGTTGTTGTAACCTAACATTATGAAAACTACACACTAAAAGAAGACTCAATTTTAAATTATATACATTTATTGGTTGAGCTTTTTTCCCCTTAACAACCAAAAGCCTTAAATAAAAATGCTTTCCCACGTGTTTTTTAGGGATAATTTTTATTTTTAGTATAAAAATTTAAATTTTTAACTAAGAGAATAATTTGTAATATCAAATTATTTAGTTCAAATTATTTTTTAATCCATATTTTAATTAATAACGTAACGTAAAAAAAATATTTGGAGGGGTTATATAGATTTTTTGTATTTTGTCAACATGATTTTTGAGCTTCTAAGATTAGTTATTTGTTTATTATTTAAAATTTATGTATAAAAAAGATAAAATATAATTTTTGAAATATCAAAATTTACATTATTCTATTAACTAATTTTAAATTGATTTTTCTGATCTTTTAAAATTTAGACATACAAAATTTAAAATTTGTCAAGTTTTTAAATTAAGTATTTCTTTTTTTATTTTTTAAACTACTTGAATCCACTAACAAACTATATATGATAAACTACCTCCTATTCAAAATAAAAGTCGTTTTAGATGAATTTTAATTATTCAAAATAAATGTCGTTCGTAACTTTTCGTGCATGTTTATAATTTTATTTCTAAAATTACCCTTTAATTTCTCTCTGATTGCACAGATTACATTTTAAGACAGTTCAACAAATAATTAATAAGAGTATATTAAATATTTCATTAGCTTTCTTAATAAGTATGCATCTCTCTAAAACGACTTTTATTTTAGATAGAGTATTAAATAATTGGAACACCCATTAAAGGCATTCACATCCTAATCAACCTTTTGATTTGGTTTGGCACACAATGCATTAAGTCAAAATAATAAAAAACGAGAGAAAGTGATGTCCATTTCATGCACTCTTCTATTCAAGAAATGGCATTTCTTGTAAAGTGCAAATGAACCATCATAATTCATACTTTGACACTCTTCCTAACCACTAAAAGAATAAGAAGAAGAAGCAGAAGTGGGAAAAGCTGTTGCTTGTTGTGTATGTTTGTTTCTGACCATTCTTTAGGAAGCCTGAGTGGACAAACAAAGGTCACTAGTGAAATGACTCGTGAAAAGCAACCCTTTTCTGGTCCTTCCTCTCTAGTGACAAGAAACCTCTTGGAAGATAAAATTTTCTCAAGAAAGTAAAGAATCGAATGCCTCCACAAAGCCGGTTCATGTGGCAAAACGAGTTCCCAGTAAAACCTTTCTTAACTAAGAGGTTAAGAGGCTGTAGTCAGGGAGTCCCAACTTATTGAAATTTATAAACCTTACTTAAATCGAATTCCAAACACGTAACTTATAAATTATTATAAATATTTGACAAATTTTTCAATGTATCTTTCGCAAATCATCATCATCATCTACTCAGTCTGAAGTCCCGCATTGAGGCAGGATTTGAAGAAGTCTGATAGTACACAGCCTTACCCTTACATAATAAAGAGGCTGTTTTTCGATAGACCCACATGCAGATGTGACAAGTAAAAAAAATGATGCACGATTCGAGTTAAACCTTAAAAATAATAGGAATAAATAATAATAATAAGAAAAAAATAATAAACAATATGGAGCTAATAATAGAAAAAAAACTCCTTCTAATTAACAATTTTTTAGAAGCTCATTCTCTCAAACTTTGCTTAAAAAAAAGATAAAACAATTATAGCATGAGCATAAGTCGAGAATTAATCAAATGTTATTTACAATGATAATTCAACTCAGTTCTTAAAATTAAACGAAATCAATTAAATTTGAGTCTAATTGAATTGATTTAGACTAAATTAGGTTAGCATATGAGTGAATATTTAATTAGTTTACGTATAATATTTATAATGCATATGTTTTATTATTATTTTTTAATTAAAATCTAAAAGACTTGGTTTTTTTTTGAAAAGTCAAAAATTAGAAAAAAATTGTAAATTTTAAATTATAAAAAAGATATATTTATTTTCTCCTATATTATAATATGGTCATATCCCTTTTGACCCCTTAAAACCATGCAAACATGACTGGTTCCTCCTTTATTCACTAGTGGAACTTTGTTCTAACATGTAATGAAAAGATAAAAAAGAGTATATATTCTCATTCCTTGATACCCTCTTCTCCACCATTTCTTTGCTCGTAGAATAAAGTTGATGAATAAATGGAAGAGAACGTATAAGTTCTATCAATATCAGTGTGTGTGTGTGAGAAAGAGAGTGACAGAAAGAGCTGCTGGTACGTATTAAAAAATGAAAGGTGAACATGCAAGAACATGGAGTACAGATGTTTCCAAGCCAATGCAAGTTAGAAGAGGAATTCCTTGACCAGGAAGACACAGATCATCGAACTTAGTCAAATGTTTGTTAATACCCACATGAGACCGGTAGGATCCAATGGCAATGCAAAGCGCTAATCACGATAAAGAGAATATGTGTATTAAATCTCCTTATAATCTGCTCCCTCTTCTAATCTACCCCTTCTTGCAAAGCAAAAGTCTCAAGTAAGAAGAGAAGGTGTTGAAACTAAACTACTCCACTTGCCTTTTTGGCACTACAAATGCCTCGAGATATGGCCATTATTGTGAAGATTGCCTTTACCTTGGTAGACCCATCGCATTGCTTTTGATTACCCAACAAAAAACAAAATGGTTTTTAATCTCCCTTGGAATAGCATTATGATTGCTTCAAATAACTACTCTCTTCTATTTAAAATAAGTATCGTTTTAGAGGAATGCACACTTATTAAGAAAATTAATGAAATGTCTAATATATAGTACCTTGAAAATATAATTTGTGTAATTAAGATGTGAGAGAAATTAAAGGGTAATTTTAGAAGTAAAATCATAAATATGCATAAAAAGTCACACGCGACACTTATTTTGAATAATTAAAATTCTTTTAAAACGATACTTATTTTAAATAGGAGGGAGCATTAGATCTCTTCAAATCTCACTTTACTGCGAAATTTCGGACTGAGTGTGATGATGTGATGATGACGACTTAATGATTACGAGTCTTCACTTATAATAAATGTAATAAGTTTTAAATTATAACTTTAAAATATTTATGTAATTTACATATGGTCATATGCATTTACAAATTTAATTAACAGATAAAACATTTTTTAACTGGAGCTTGAAAAATTGGATTCTGCCCTAATGTAGAGACACAATAAGTGACTTGAAAAATTGTCATAATAATATATCATGTGAATCTAAATGTAATGATAGCTTTTTACAACCCGACTTTTGTATAGGGTTAGGTGACCCACCAACATCAAGTTATTAATTATTATTTTTTAATTTGTGACAATTTATCCTATGACCAAATGGAGGGAAAGAGACACCCATTTGGTATATGACTCAGAATTGTGACATTTGGGTCCCCGTTAGAAGATGAAACATTTCATTTCCCACTTTTCGTGGAGTCTAGATTCTCTATCTAATTTTATGATATTTTATTCTGTCCCATGAATATCAGTCGTTTATTTATATAAGTTCTGTATAGATCCCGCATAAATGAACACAAGATCCGCATAAATAAATATCTGAAATTTATGAAACAGAATAAGATATTATAATATTGGATAAAAGATCCTGTCTCCTTTCCGTCGAGGAAGGACAACAATGACACTTATGCCACATGGACATGGATAAAAGTTAAATTATGTGACTCTCACTCCCTCAAAAATAAAAAATTAATTTTGAATTTGAATTATATTTTAGTGCACTAAAATTATATTTTAGTGCAAACCGCAAAGTTAGAAGGATTCTAGGAGGGTTTTCTGCTTCATAAGCCCAATCCTGTTTGAACAAAAACCTACCTGTGGTCGGGTTTTTGGGTTGAACCCGAATGATATACTTATTTTGTTATTCAATCCAAATGTATAATAAAATGATGTTATTAATCATATTATTCTTCAATTATTAAAAATTATTATTTATCAATTGAAATTTATTCTTTAAAATTTAGATTCAACATATAAATTGATGAACTCAAATTTTACTTATTAATTCTAAAGCAACTTATTATTTTTATCAAAAAAAAGGACAATTTCAAATTTTAATTTGTAAGTGCAATCATTTAATTTAAAATCAATAATTAAAAAATCAAATCAGTTCAATTGATTTAATTGTAAAAATTTTGAACCGTCTAACTTTTCAATTTAGCTTTTAACTTTTCGGTTCAATTTACTTTACAATTTTACACCGAACAAAGATTAATTTACTTTGCTCTTTCTTCAAACCATCTTCGGTAATAATTGAAAATTATTTTGTATTTAAAGTTAAACAAAATATAAGAAAATTTTATAAAATAAATAAAAATTTTACAATAATCAGAGCTATAAGCAAATCCTTTTGTTTATCTTCGACTCTTTATTGGTTCTGTAGATTTTGAAGATCATGTTGGGTCCAACTGAATAGGCCTCAATATTAGTTAAGGGCCTCACACTGTAAAAGGAAAATGGCTAGGCCTGGCTTCTCAACAACCCTAATCCGATGAACTAATTTTGATTTTTAAAAAATAAACGTTTTAATTTTTAAATTTTTATTAAAATTTATAGTGTTTAAATATGTTATTTATGTTATAAAAATTATCATATTAACTTTTAAGTAAAAATAATAACTATATTCTCAATATTCAAAATTTATGAAACAATTTTTTTTAAAAAATAAATGACTAATCAATTATTTATTTTTATTTTTATACGCATCTATACATAATTTTTGTAATATCTTCATTTCATATTATACGTAGGATTTATCGGAAACAGCCTCTCTATTAAGTAAAAATATCTTTAAACCTCACATTTGTACGAAATTTTAACTGAGTGTCGATAACGATGATGATAACTCATCAACTATTAATATAAACGTTAAACTAACCTTTTAATCCATTTAAAATATAAAAATATGAATTTTAGCTGAGTTAATAGATAATTAGATTCTTATGGCAATGGACACACTCTTCGTAAAGAATAAACAGTCTTATATTAACAAAAATTTGTCTTTAAAATTATATTGATTTCCATAACACATATAATTTATTTAAGCGCTATAAAATATTATATTATAATTTTATTTTAATAAAAATTAAAAATTAAAAATATGCATTCTTTTGTATTGATAGTTTGTAGTTATAATCAACAAATCTAAATTATTTTTATTTTTAAAATAAATGAAAAAATGATTACAATAAAAAATTTAAGCAATCGCCTGTACTTTATTTGTAGCTTTATTTATTTTTGAATAATATTATTTTTAATGATATGACAAAATTTAAAATTACACAACTTAAATTTGATTAAATTTTAAATTAAATTTCGAGTCACATAACTCGAATTTAATCAAATTTCATACCATATTTAAACTCGATCGATCTTCAAGTCATTCTCGAACCACATCTTAGAAGGCTCAGGACTATTTGACTCGATCCAATTATATCAAATTTGAACTCAATAATTTGTAAAGTTACTTAACTTGTCAACAGCTTAAATTTGCATGTTTAACATATTTTTATTTTCGATATTTTCTTTAAAATTCTAAATTAATCCAAATTTTTTTTGTCAAGTGTTAGAAGCGCCTAACTCACCCCCAAAAGCTAGCTCAAGAGGGGGAGGTTTGCATATTATTATAAACTCTTGAATGCCTTTATAGT
>JAOSBM010000003.1:1574970-1607412 GCA_027568955.1 Erythroxylum tenue
AGTTTATTACCGAGGCAAAGCTTAGATGGGTCCATAAACACTAGCCAAACTTTCCTTATCTCGATGAATGTCTTGGCTAAGAAATAAAAGGTAACCAGAGAAACTAAACACTTTACAGGTAAATTTTAAAAAATAATTTTTAGCAAATTTACCGATGAAAAAAAAATTCCGTTGGTAATTTTCTGACAGAGATTTACCGACCGAACGAAATATCCGTATGTAAATTTACCGACGGTATGGACAATTTCCGTCGGTAAATTTACCGACAGCCATATTTCCGACGTTTTTTCCGTCAGTAAATTCTGTCGCTAAATAAGGTTACTAACGAAATTTGTACACATTCCGTCGGTAATTTCCGTTGTTAATCTCTATTTTTCTTGTAGTGATTTACAGGGAGGGGACACTAATTATGTAACAATCAACCTAAATTGTTATCTAATTAACACTCATTTTCTAAATTAAAAAAGGAAAATTAGAAAATTTCGATTTTCATAAAATAAATAATTATTAATAATTTTCATGAGATAAAGGTAAATTTTTATTTATACAATGAAAATTTTTAAAATATTTGTTATTAAATTATATTTTGCCTCTCCGTTTACTAGGCGAATGTTTTCCTTGGAAGTTTAAACTCGTAACTCACAAATTTTGAAGTTCACTTGCAGAAAACCTTGTCCTCTAGCGTCCCATTCAGTCGCTATCAAAGATCTTATAACTCTTACGCCATCATCCTGCAGTAACTTCATGTTTCTTCTCCTTACATGTTCCCTTAGAATCAGTGTACATTACAGACAAGAGAATCTAAACAAAGAAATCTATGGAAGAGATCTCAGATACCAGACATTGGTGTAATGAGCTAAGATTAAATAAAAGCTCGTTCAGCAACCAAATCTTCCAGTTTTCAGCTTCTTGGAGCTGACGAAAGGGTTTTCTCGTACAGAACATACAGTAATCAAATTGCATAAGTTAAAAACACATGCAAACTTCGTTTTCCTACACATGAAGGAGACTCAACTATGTAAAACCTAGACCGAGTTAACTCACACCCACATTGTCACACACTGAAATTTCTCTTTCTTTGTCTTCTTTTTCTAAGATTCTTTCGTGGGTTTTACTCAAAATAAAAAAGAAACGAACCCACAACCTGGAAATTACATTACTACAAGACCTCGAAGACTAAAACCAACCAAAGTAAAGAGAAACCAAAACATTATTGGATGATAAGCTTGCGGTCTAAAACCCTTCTTCTCTTCGATCTATCAGCAGAGTTTGAGCGTTCTAGTAAGGACTTGAGTGCATTCTGAAGAAAATGGACGGACTCGACAGTGTGATCTTTATCAGCAGCTACAATGAGAACATTCCTCATTCTGCCTCCGAGCATCACCATTTCAGCTCTTATTGTCTTCAAGTGGAGAGATTTCAGCGTCTCGATGAGGTCTGGCAAAAGGTCACACCTGTCCTCACAGCAAAAAGATGCTTTGAATATTAATTGCCCGTCACTTGAATACTCTCCTGATAGAACGGTGATTTCGTCGGATTCTGATGGGAAAGCGTCGAGTCCCGGGATCTGTGAGGCCTGTTCTTTCAGTTCTTTTACTCGCTGAACAACCCTAGCTAGCAGCGATGCTTTGTCTGTCTGTAGAAAACAGAATCGGAAACAAAATATTCAGTTGAAATGAAAAAGAAAAGAAGGGTCAGAGATGGGGCTAAATATGCGAAAAGCTTTGCAACTTTCCATAAACCCTACTAGAACCAGACAGAATGCTTTGGTAGTCTTTTACCTTTCCCAGATTCTGTCTGTACAGGAAACTTTGAACATTCAAAAGCTCTAATAAACACAGAAAGCTTCACAAGAATCATTATTTAGATTTAAAAAATTCAGATGCTGATGAGAACTCGACCAATAGAGTGACTAGTTGCGAAGAGCATGAAATAACTATAACTCGACTGGTAAAGCACATGAAACCTGTTTAGTTTCAAATTAGTACAGCTCTAGTTATGGCAGTCTCGAGCTCGATTATGGTCAAAAAGTATCGGGAAGGCCCTACTCTTAGTTTCAATTTCTTCACTTACCTTACGAAAAGGGTCAACAAAGAACAAAGCGAGAAAGTAAAATATACAGTAATTTAACAGGAAAATCACATGGAGAATCTTAAAAACATCATATGCTTTTGACAAATTCTCATGTGAACGAAAACTCGCAGTCTCTTAAATAAGCCACTAAATCTCCAAAAATCCCTTTGCCCTTTTCAAACAAGTACCCAAAACACATCGAAACAATAGTTACACGTATATGAGTGTGTATACAATTACCTTGGAATTGCAAGGAAGGAGGGTTCTGAGCTTATCAAGATGAGAGTTGATCCTCTCCCTCCGTCTCTTCTCGGCCTCCTTGTGATTCCTGAGAGCAGCAAGAGCTCTATCCTGTGGAGTCATGTCCGTAACTACAGACCCTTCCAAGGGGTAATTATGATACGAGCTTGAAGAGCTACTACACAAGCTCTGCATCGCCAGGAACGTGTAGGGTCCGACGTTGATCATTCCGTGCTCGGCTAGAAGCCGATAAAGATGGGAACTTTCCGGCGAGTTATCGGGTTGCATGTCGTATATGATGATGAGAGTGCTTGGTGTAGAATGAAAAGAGAGGATGAGAATTCTATTGGTTTGTACGAAGTCTTTTTTTTGTATTGTGGGGTGTTGAAAAGTGGAAAGCTTTGGTGCCTTTCGGTGAGTTTTTGGCTTTTGACTTCTTTTTTTTTTTTTCCTTCCTCCAAATGCTTTTATGGTCGTTTGATTTGACACATTATGTCGTTTTTGGATAATGAAACGTGGAAAAGTATAGTGGACCAGACGTGTAGTGGACTCCTGATAATGGGAGAGTGCGTTCGGTAATTTTCGTATCATCTGAAAACAAAGGATGGGCTCGACTGTATATATGATAGGTACGTTATAAATTATCAATTAGGTCTTCTAAATATTAAACAACAAGTTTGACTAAAATAGAGTCAATTAAACTAATACATGAAGTTAATCTAAGGGGTGTGGTTGAGGAGACGAGACTCATCTATCTCTAATCAAAGATCAGGAGTTCGATCTTTAACTTTGGTTATGAAACAGTCTTAAATTCTTGAGCTAACTGTCCCATTCTGTGAGGTACCTACAAACTAACGAGAGAATTAGTCATTGGATCCGCCAATGGATATCTTAGTCTAAGATCCAAAAAAAAAAAAAAAGCTAATATATGAAGTTACAGGGATGTACACTATGAAGGGAAAGGATAAAGTCCGACATATAAGATTTCCGACTTTGTAAGTATCGCGAGAAATTATAAAGAGATTATTTTCGTGACTCAATTTCATAATTTTTTAATATTAAAGAAATAATTTTACTAATTACTTCAAAACTCGCCTATTTAGCCGAATTGTTGAACTCTTTTCTTTAGAGTTATTTTCGTCTGTATTAATAATATTAATACGATGTTATTTTAAAATTATGAATAAACATAAAATTTTATTACAATTAAATAATGTCAATTTCCAAATATGATAATTAAAATAAAATGATCTATAAATTTCTTAAAGATATTGCTAATTATCCCTTGAATAATTATTTTAAAATTTTTAATTCTTTCAAACTCGGATTAAAGTGGTTCTTAAGTCAACTTAAAGCTTTACACAAGCATTTCTACACCACACGTGTATGTCTACATTCAAAATGGACTGACCTAGTCCACATTGAGATTGAGGGCTAAGTGAAAGAGATGTGTGCCTAAAATCAACTTTACAAGTTGGTCGAACAAAGCACGAGTTAATGGCCCAAATGGAAAAACCATAGGAAATGAGTTGAAGAAAGCAAGGCTCTAAGAAGTCCAAGTTCAATGGTGGGAGATCCAAATTGAGGACAGTAGGTAATTAATAGGCAAAAATAAGTGAATTATCCTTGTGTGGAAATTCATTAATATTTAGTCTAAATAATTTTTTACCTAACTTAAATATTTTTTATAATAACTTGTTTGATTTATTTATTTATATATATTTATTATTATTATTACTATCTTTTTTTATATGGGTCTATTAGAAACAACCTCTTTATTAGCTAGAGATAGGGATGATAATTGTTGGCTCATGGGCCTAAATTTAGTTATTCTTTGATGGGCCGACCCATGGGTTCGGTCCAAGCTCAAACTGACTCGAGACCCAATTATTCTAAGCAAAATAACATCGTTTTACTTATAATAGTTGGACTTTGGGTAAACCTGAGCCTTGGCAGCCCAGACCCGGATTCAATTAAAAAAATAAATCGTTCTATATTTTTAATTAAAACAATATTTTAAAAAACTTTGGAGAACTGGCCTACGGATCAACCATTGCTATCCCTAATTAGGAATAAGATTGCGTACTATTGAACTTCTCGAACCTTAATTATTTGTGGGACTTTGAGTGTGTTGTTTTTGTTAAGTTAAGAAGAAATTGCTACTTAGTTTGTGCCTTAGACTTGTATTTTAGTTAGTCCATGAGCATAATTAAGAGTCAATATACATTTATGTCTTGCCATCTCACTATTTTATGAGATAATATTGTTTAACCAAGGCTTGTAAAAAGAAAGAAAAAGAGAGATTCCTGTACTTCTTATTATTATATCATTTTAATAAAAAATTGTAATTAATTATGGAATTTCTAGAACACTTTTAATTTCTTGACTAATAAATTGATATCTATATGACAAATATGTGATATCAATAAAAATAAAATTTAACCTAATTTATACAAAATTTTAAAAAATCTGTCACTAAATTAAAAATCTTAAAAAATTTAATACTAAAATTAGAAAATTTCAAAATAGTGAAAATACTAAACATTTTTTAATTTATTATAAAAAACAATTAAAAATATTAAGTTTCTCTTTTGATCTAATAATCTTTTTTTTATTAATTTTTTTTATGGTGCCCAATTCTCCATGTACAAGGGCAATTCGTTTTTAAATTGGTCATCATTTAACAATTCTCTAGCTAAGGTTTGATGGAACAGCATCTGATAACCTAAGCTCCTTTTTTCCCTCAGACATGTTGTTATAAAGATGCACTTAAAACCATATTTTAACAACTAATGGAACTGCTTAGCTGGTCACTATCAAACTCTCAAAACCAGTTCTCAAACACGATCACTAAACTAATTCTACAAAGACCAAAGCCCTCGTAGGCATGAGGCCATTTGTTCAACCTACTCCTTCAAATCCATATGAAAATTAAAAATTATAAATATAAAAAAGAGACAGAATGGTATATTATATACGTTCTGGTCGGGTCGGCCGCATTTGGGCCCGGACCCAGTCATGCCGATCCGTAGGTTAGCAGTCCGACCTCAGTCATGCCGACCCATAGGCTAACAGGTTGATCCAGCAAGCCCAACCATGCTCATCTTGCCCTTTAGCAAGAGGCAACCTTCCATGCAGAAATAGAAGACTACGTGAAGACCTAACCCTAGCACTCATCCTATATATAAGGTATGATTCTCACCCTGAGGAGGTACGTACAATAAAAGACCTAGTTTCTCCTTGCTTACAGTGATCCCACCTTCACCGAAAGACTTACTTGAGCGTCGGAGGGGCGAATCGGGACACAACCCCCGACGTGCCTTCTTTGTTTTGCAGGTATCTCGATGTTAGCTTCACGATGAAGAACAGTCAACTCATGGATCCAAACAGCAACATACAGTCCGGTCAGAATCTGGCAAAACCATGTTCAAATATATTCAAATTTTTAAAGTTCATTAACAAGAATTGAGCTTAGGTCAACTATTGTCAAAATGGCTAGAACTAATCATTTAGATAGTTAACCCTTACAACTGATAAACCCTTTAATCGAACTCAGCTGCTGAGACTGAACATCCAAACGGACAATCGAAAAATTAATAATCTAGATCAAACTTGTTATGATACTATATTAGGATTTTTAATATGGGTTCAATGTAGAGTCTATTAATAAGAATTGAGAATAGGTCAACCATTGTCAAAATCACTAGAACTAGTCAGTTTAACAATGGTTGACCCAAACCTAATTATTGTTAATGGGTTACATTCAACCTATATTAAAAATCTAATATGGTATCACAGATAGTCTTAACGACCTGTTATAACCTTTTACTTAATATGTCCATCAGATACTCAGCCCTGCTCCGGACTGAAGGAGATGTATCAGGAATCTTATATTGGGCAAATAAAGAATGATAAAATGATTTATATACGTATGACAAACCTCTTCTTATAATGTACCTTTTGGGGGTAGAGTTAGGCCCAAATTTATTAGATTACAAGGGAAAATTTTTGTAATTTAATATTGTTTTAATCTAATTTTCATGTTATGAAAATTATCATTTTACTTTATAATATTATTAATTATTACATAATTCCTTCTATTTCTATTATATTATGCCAATTTTTCATCTATTATTTTTATTAAAAACGAAATAATATTAAATTTTAACAGTTTCAGTACTATCATCGTTAACAAAATGATATGTTTTAAACTTCTAAAAAAAAGTTTCAATACACAGATATATTAACCCTTTATAAATGAAAGGATTCTTAATGTCAAGACAGGATAGAATTTCATCACTAAATTGCAAGTTTTAAAAACTGAACCTGTTACAACGATTTATCAGTGAAATCTTTGAATCGAGTAACTTTTCGATTCAGTTTTTAACTTTTTGGTTCGATTTATTTTAGTAATCATTTTTGTTAAAAATCATCAATTTATTAATTAATCAGCTAGTTTACGTAAACTAATCAAATTTTTAAAACATAAATAAATAAATAAATTTTTATTTAACAATGTATTTTTTAATCAAACTTTAAAATTTTCAACAGAAAAAATTATTTTTCTTCAATCATTGTTCATATTTTTTAATTTTATTTAATATTTAACTGATTTTATGACGATCTAATACGGTTTAAACCTTAAATCTTTTGTTTTATCGGTTTAACTTTTAGTCCGATTTTCAAAATATTGCCAAATTGGATATAACTTTAACAAAATTAAAAATGGTTTTCTTTAATTTAGTTGTGTGTCATTATTCAAATGAATAGAAGTATTTAGTCTTTTTAAATAATTTATCTGTAATGTCAAGAACAAATAACCTACTGATTAGGTCGTTAGTAATGATGCTTCCCCCAACCACAAAGTAGGTTTAAGAGATTAATATTACAATCAACAGACCACCCACAAGTACCTAGTGGCTGAGTTGAGAGCACTTTTCAGCGAAAAGAGGAACATGTGCCTCCTCATCACATTCTGCGGAAGAGCTGGTTTCATCATTGAAGTCACTAAGGTGATCCTCAAAAAAATGCTTTCTTTAAGCTTTTGGTACTCTAAATAATTGTCTTGAACTATGAAAATCAAAAAGATGATGAAAATATAGCTAAAGCTTGTTTGTGTATAACCTACATTAGAATAGCTTTAAATGTAATGGCAAAGGTCAGTGCTTTTTCTCTTTATTTTTTTAATTGCGGTGAACCGAAAATAATTTACATTACAAGTCGAATGATACAAAGTCTCGTCATATCCTCAATGAAAAGAGGGTGACACTCAATAAGTGGATTTACAAAAGTCGTGATTCCTAAATTAAAATGTGTAACATAATTTGTGAACTAATCTCCGTATTTATTACTCTCTTGATAAATATAATCTTCGCATCTATTACTCTTTCGATAAATATAACGATAGATAACCGTCCAGTTTTGACTGATGGTCATGGCCTCCTAAAAAATATGCCTTTTTTTAAATCTTTGACCAGGGTATTCACCTGCGGATCCAGTGACTAATCCTTTCGCTGATGGAAAGGCACCTCACAAGGTGGGACAGCTGGGTCAAGGATTTAAAGCTGCTCTATATTCAAAGCCAATGATCGAATCCCTGACCTTTGATTAAGAATAGATGAGTCCCTTGTCACTCAACCGTATCCCTTAGCCTTTGTTTGGATGGAAGGAAAGCAAGAGAAAAGAAAAGAAGAGAAATTGTATCTCTTCCTTTCTATTGTTTGGATAAAAATAAGCAAGGGAAAGGGAGAGAATGGAGAGGAACAGGAGAGAAATTTAGACCAAATATATTTCCCACCAAATTGGTGGGCAAGGAAGAAAAATTCAAGACAAAGCAAGACATGATAAATAAATTACTCTTGTATCCTTATTTAACAAAAGATAAACAAGTTCTATAATTAAGGGCATAAAAGTCTATAAATTTCAATTCCCTCCTTTGATAAATTATGAAAACAAATAGGGAAAAGAAAATTCTATTTCTCTTCTATTCTTTTCCCTTCAATATTTTCTTTCCTTTCTCTTGTGCAAATAAGGATCCAAACCAAGACTTAGTTAAAATATATATATATATATATATATGGCTTTTGATGGATTGAAACTTACCCATCTTCTCACTGGTTAAACTTTCCAGCATAGGAACTAACAAGTCTTTACAGGTTCTCCTTTCCAAGAAGACAGTCCAATATTAAATACTATAGGCCTAGGTAAGTAGGTTGTCTAAATCAGATTGATAAATATTACGATCACAAAGACTATACCTACGTTCTTTAGCCTAGACCACCTGTTTTTTTCTAGCTTAGACCGCCTGTTTTTTTCAAGTTCCAACCAGGAAATGTCCGCCACTCCATGGACACAACTCAGATAAGACAGCTGTTTGTTCTTTTAGACCTGTGTATCATCATCGTAAAAAGCCTGAAACCTGATCTTTTGCGTGTTTTTTTGCTGTTTTTCCATGGAGATTCCAAGTTATGTAAATAAAGTTGCCTCACTTTCCTTGAGTTAAAAGAAACCAAAGTAAGAGGTAACAGCACAAGGCTCAAAGCATAGAGAAAGAGCAAAATTACAATAGAAATTTTACGTTCTTCAATTTCTTCGTCTTCTCATGTTTCTAAAGTCATCATCAGTCATGCTCTAAGTCATCTTCTCCGTCTCAAAATTCAAAGAACCTGTCAGAAATAGACCCCAAAAATCCCGTGCCAAATGGGTTTTTTTCTAATACCACCAATACTACTACGGCTTCATTAGCATCCCTCTGCAGATGCAGCTTCTTCATCTTCAAAGTCATCTTCAAAGTCCAAGTAATATGTAGTAAACCAGTGTGATTGGTAGAGCTATTAGCATCCCAAATATAACCCTGCAGTGTTCAAATGAAAGAAACTTAAAAAGAGAATTGCTTGTACTTTGTTTTTTAAAGGGTTTTTTGCAGGAGAAGTCATTATCACCATACGATAAAAGTAAAACATCTTTTACAGAAGACCAGTCATGGAGTGGCTGGGCATGTTTATGAGGACAGACAAGAAAGTAGAGTATCTTTTTTCACCATGTAAGTGACTCAGTTTACAGAGAATTTAAATGAAGATTTAAGAGCTCAAACCCGGTGCTCAATATGTCAGGATGAACGTTATATTCCTTTGCAAACACAAATGGGACAATCCCTTGTGGAAGAGCTGCCTGAGAAATCCAATAGAGCACACAATGTTTAGTCATGTCATTTAGCTAATAGCTACAATGAGCATAAAGATCCAAAACACAGATAAAAAATCCTTGCGTGTGTAATCCTGTGATGTTTGTTACCTGAACAATTGCAATGTGCAAGAGAACTCCTCTTAGTCCAACTGCAATTGAAGCAGCAGCCATGACTGCAGGACCTGTGAGGAACCTAACAGCCATAGCAAATGCAGCAACTGAATTTCCACATGCAATGATCCTTGGCTGCAAGGCCATGAACAAACCTGTGATCGTACATAATACTAGTTAGCGGATGAATCGGTTATTGATTCAACACGTAAAAGGCCTTGTAAAATCCATACCGAGACTAAACATAGCCATTCCAAGACCAGCATCAGACAGAATTGATATGGAACGAGCGATAATTGCAGGCATCACAAGGTTCCACCTGTGACGTTGTGAAAATCCATTAGTATACACGACAAAAACTTGAATTTGCTTCAATGTTAAACTGATTAATCACTTTCTTTTTCTAGTTTTGCTTACCTGAACGAGACGAGAGACCAGGTAAGACCAATCAAGCTGGAATAAGTATTCGGATTGCGAATGAGTTTTCTCCAAACCATTATCAGAATGAGTCTCGTCATAACACTAGCAGGTGGCATGGCAGTTGGCTTGGCTTCACCATTAACACCACTCTTTGGATGCAGCTCGGCCGTGGAGCTCGAACCGAGCTTGGAAAGCACCGGCCCTTCCCGGTCCGCCCCATTTGGTGCTGATCTGTTCCCAAAGCTGAATTCATCTCGACCGTACTCGTCATAATCTAAACATCAACATGAAAAAATCCTTACTGCTTAGTAAATTCCAAGCAAATAAGAGCAGAATGACGCAGTCACGCAGAGGACTGTTTCTATAGCATATGATGAACAGTCGTGTTAATGAAAGCTCATATCAACAGGTATAACCAATACAAATGTTATGAGAAAGGATCATTAGCTACTATAACAAATTACAAAACAATCAACCTCAGAGGTTCTTGTTAGAAGAAATGAAAAGACCTATGCAATGCAATGCAATGCACAAGCCCCACATTTCAACAAGACAAACACAGTGACTCCATATAAACAGAAACTTCCAAAACGAAGTGGCTAAACAGCAGTCAAAACAAACAAGAAAACACGCACGTCCAAAAGCCTCAGCTGGCAAATAATGTCAAGGTTAAGTGATGTCTTGAACCTTTTTGGTGAGCTACCCCACTAAGGTCATTTCCATACTCCCCGCCCCTGAAGACATGGATCCCACCTTCTGATACAGGTGAAGCACTCGAACTCCAAACGAACATATGTAAGTCCTTGTTATCAGCTCCATTTAGCTTCTTCTTGGCTCCAGGAGAGAAAATCCCAGTATTGGGTGGAGCAGGATAAGCACTTCCATTTGCTCTTGGGACGCTTCCAAACACTGGAATGCCTCCATTTTCCTCATCAAATGGCGAGTTGCCAAAGTTTGACTGTCTTGGACTCGCATTGGTCGCATTCTTGCCATTCACCATGGAGTAAAAATCATTGTGATTAAAGCTTGACCCTCTAGGAGTCGGATTTCGCGAAGATTGCAGAGAATATATCTCTGCATTGGTTAGATTGGATGGTCTAGGAGTCATTGAAAGTCCTGAATTTGGACCGTGTGATCTCCGCGAAAAAATTTCTGATCTTGAGCTTGCTGATTTTCTCACTGTAACATGAAGCCTTCCATCATCACCAATCTCTGCTTCAGTTTGTAACGGCTCTCTGCCATCTAAGGATATGATATCAGAATCAACTCTGAAGGAGATTATAGAGCCGGCAGTGTCAGGAAACTGTTCACTGATCAATATTCTAGCTCCTCTATACTCGAACAAAAACAGCATCAATGTGTACCATATTATGCATTGGAGAACAACTATTTGAACCATAAGACTCCCTGAATCCTTTCCATACATACCCTGAAGCAAAGGGATTCCCATGACGAGAGTATTTGGCAAAGTGGAAAGTGAAAACAGAGTGATGGACCATTCAAGACAGCCTCTTGAACTGGTTCTTGACCAAACAGCCAAAACCACCAAGACTATAACTTTTTGAAGGGTGTCAGCTGCAATAAACCTGTAGTTCATAGCATATGGATTGTTGGTGGAGATAAAGTGAAAAGACAGCAAGGGCACAGCAAACAGAGCAACAAATCTGTTAATGCCAGAGCACTGGTCAGGGCTGAAGATCTTCCACCATTTAACAGAACCATACGCTAAGATCATAGCAACATACAGTGGCACAACAGCAGTAAGAACATGGTACAGGTCTACGACTGTGATCATTCTTGGTTCAAGAACCTGTGGTTTCGAAACAGGGTAGGACCTTTGGTGTGTTGTAACGGTGTCTATAGCATAAAACCCAGATGGATATTTCCAAAATTTCTCTCGGGTTTTCTTCACAGGTTTCTCGTCTTCTTCAAGCAGCGAGAAACAGGAGAAAAAGAAAATAAAAAAGAATGGCCTGTAGCGTTCCTCAATGAACTAGCAAATTGAGTACACTTTGAACAGAAGAATGCCACCAAAAAATAAACCCAATTACACAAAAGGTGAAACTGAGGGAACGATGGAAATATAGATGTTGGACACGAGAAATCTGACTAAAAGGCCGAATCTTTGGTGATCAGGCAAGCTCAAAGATGAAAGGGAGACACAATGTCGATGTGAGTCAGAGAGAGATAGAGTGATGTTATATTTATGGCATGATAGTGGCAGACAGAGAAATAAAAGCAGAGGGCTTTTGAGGCGCTTTTTTCTGAGTCTTTTTGAGTTGAGATAGAGTGAGAAGACAATTACACTACCTTCACCTCCACAGTAGAGAGAAGAAAGAGAGGAATGTGTGCTTGTTTGAGAGGCGCCATCTCAAAGAGAAAGTTCGAAGAGAGAAAAAGAAGAAAAGAAAACATCGTAAGGCAGAGGACAAAGCTAGCTTCAAAAGATTCTCTCTAGACGTAGCAATTAAGTTCAAATTTTTTAAGCCGACTTAATTTAAAATTAATAATTTCATTTATTTATTTTATTTTTAAATTATATTCAAACTTAATCCAAAATTTAAAAAAATTATAAAAATAACTTCATTTTGTTAAATAAAGGTTATATAAAGTTACATAATTGAGTTGTTAAAAGGTTATATAAAGTTAAAAATATTTATACTTTATAAGAAAATAACAAAATTAAAATTAAAATCGAATTATATAATTTAATAAATTATGTAAATTTATTTTCCCATTGCCATTAAACATTTTTTATTTTTTCATTATAATTTCTTATAAAATAATCTTATTAAAATAATTTAAAAAATTACCAGAAAAATATTTTTGATGACTATTAAAAATCACTTATAATTAGAATTAATTAATAACGATTACCCAAATCTTGAAAAAATGTTTATTTACTCTAACGAAATGTTAGATTAGACGAATTATTCGTAATTTCGTTACGAATAACTCAAAATTTTATCTCGTTATTAAATTGAAACATTATTTTATTATATTATTTTTGTAAATGTATATTGTCTAACTACTTACTCTATGTCCTTTACTTCTAATGATCTTTGGTAGATGAGTAATGTACCTGTTCTTTAGTCAATATACAACACCTTAATAGATTATCTCTTTGTTCATAACTTGTTAACCAAATGCTTAACATAGATTATGTCACTTTTGACTTCTGATCCAAAGGCTTGAGCCAATGTTCCTTTTACATTGAGAACGTGATAAATTTTAGGGTTTCATCACTCAACAAACTCTCACCTTTTTCTCAATGTTCGTTGGATTATGAATTTTGCACTGACTTTAATGTAAAATGTGTTTTCTTTCCTTAAATTTGAGAGAAAAAGTAAAATAAAAGTCAAAAAGGGCTTATCTTTTTTTTTTTTAATAAACGTGCTAATCATTTTTCAATCACTCCTTATGCTTTATATTATTTTCAAGTTAAATCAACTCTTTTCAGTAAGTGTATAAGTGCAATGAATCTCGTATCCTACCAGCTAAAAAATGGTAGAAAATAGGATATTTTGGTATCAAATTTGAATATTGGCTTGTTTCACTCGGTACTGACCAATACCATTAGTATTTTGAATACCGATTATATATTGATCGATGCCGAAAATTAAAAAAAATTAGGAACATTTATGATAAATGAAAAATTAAAACATTTACCCTTCTATTTATTTTTCCTTTATTGGTTGAAACACAAAAAATTATATAAACCTAAAATAAATTTAAAGTTTCATATTTAAACTCAATCGAACTGAGTTCAATTTGAACTTGAATGGAAAGAAATCTAACTTTTTTTATATAGTTTTGAATTAACACTTAAAATTTGATTAGTATATCAAAATTAGTCGATTTTAAAAATTTATCAATCTCAAACCTAACTTCAAATTCGATTATCTTAATTCAAAGGTTTTGTTTGGCAAACAGCAGATTGCATTAACTGTTAGTTAATTTTATTAGCTGATTTGACTAGCAGATAACATCAGTTATTTATTAAAGATATTTGATAAATTAGCTATTTAATGTTAACCATTGATATGTAAAATGACTTATGAGAGTATGATTTAAAAAAATATAAGGGGCATGAATATTTTATTTTTTAGTATTTCGTCGAATATTCTTATAAGAATTTAGATTTAGATATTTAATTTTACAAAAATTAAATTTATAACTTTAATAAAAAACATAATAATAATAATAATAATAATAATAATAATAATATTCCAATGTTAAATTCTCTATTAATATAAATGATGTAGCGAGCTACATCATGTTAGTATTTTTTCATATAATATGAATGAATTTTATTATTTAATAGATTAAAAATATGTATAATTATAGTATGATACAAATACGATATATAGTAGTTATATACTAAAAATATTAATTTGATGTGACTCTATAGAATAAAAAACTTAATATTATGGTATTTTTAAATATAAAATAATATTATAAAATTAAATAAAGATCAAAAAGTTTAATTAACCTCTTTATTATATTATTCCAAACTTCACAACATACTTGTACATTAAAAGAAAGTCAACTTTAAAAATATATGGAGCAAAAGTAGATAATAAAGTAAAGGGTAATACTGTCATTAGGCAAACAGCTAGTTCCAAAAGCTCCTCTTGTGGAGCTTTTAGAAATCAGTTTATTAAGGTTAAATAAGCTAATCAATAAATCATTCACTAAATACATCAATAACCATTTAAGATGTTCAACAAATTATTCCCTCCTATTTAAAATAAGTGTCGTTTTAGAGGAATGTACACTTGTTAAGAAAGTTAATGAAATGTCTGATATATCCTTATTAATTACATGTTAAGTGTAATATGTATAATTAATATGTGAGAGAAATTAAAGGGTAATTTTGAGAATAAAATAATAAATATGCATAAAAAGTCAATAACAACACTTATTTTAAATAATTAAAATCTCTTCAAAATAACACGTATGTTGAACTGAGGAACTAACTTTTAATCGATGAGCTAAAAAATATCTGTTTGCCAAACGCTTCCAAAATCAAGCTCGGCCGACACGACTAGAAAGATGAACCGTAGAAATCTGCTTGCATCATGCAAACGTACACGAGTAAGAAGAAACCAGTGATGAAGAGAGTCCAAAGGGAAATAGACAAGTCTCTTCTGCAAAGATTGTCGGCTCCTTAGCATGGACACGAAGAAGAAAGATGAAAGTAACGTATGAGCTAAAAACAAAAGACGAGTACAATGAAAAATGCCCTCAATTGCTGGAATCATTGCAGCATCCGAGGAAAGAATCTGAATCCTCTCCACAAACTCCATGCGCGACACTGTTCTCTCTCTCATCATCTCTTTTCTTTTTTTTCATATATCAGATACAATCCAACAACATTAACTACTTCGTGTCGGCCAGTTCATTGTTCTTCTATTTTCTTATTTTTGATTTAATGTTTCTAAATTATTTGGAACTTAACTTCTTACAGAGTGTTTCTAATGGAATAAGATTAGGGTTTGTGCGGAAAACACCGATTGGTTGAGATAGAACAATGATAATGGTGAGCCTGCAAAACCGGGTCATGTATAATGGTAGAGGACATAACTCATTTTATATACTTTCTATTTTATACTTAAGTTGTCTTGTTTAATTTTCCATTTAAGTAATTAAAGGGTGCTTTTTTTGGATTCGAGGAAACTTTCAAAGCGAGCCAAGCGGGCACATCTCTCTGAGGGTTCAATTGGCACACCACCTTATAGATAAGTCGCGCATCTCATCATCGAAGGCCCAATTAGTTCTCCACTTACAGGTAAAATCCCAGCTGCTCCAAGCTCTTACAAGAGGGACTAGCATGGAATCGAACTTAGGACCTAATCGAAGCCAAACCACACCCCTTGAGGGCAGTAAAGGGTACTTGATAACACCCTTTAATTATAACTAAAATGATATAATTTTTGGTATAATTAAACATTATAAGATCGTTTTAATCTTGTAATTTATATATTAAAATAACATAATTTTAATTAGTTAAACTGATAAGATAAGAAATTTAAGGTTCAATCGATATTAGACTGTTATAAATCTGACTAAAATTAAAAAAATTTAAATATGGTTGAAAAAAGTTATCCTTATCTATTGAATAATTTGAAGTTTAATTGAAAATAAATTATTAAATAAAAATTATTTGATTTATTTTAGTTTATAAAAACTTATGAATTTACAAGAATCGACCGATTAATTAATAAATTGATCGGTTTTTAACAACAAGAGTTATTAGAGTAAATCGAAACGAAAATTTTAAAAATAAATCAAAAAATTTGTCGATTCAAGGTTTTTATAACTGAGCCGATCAAGCTGGTTGAATTTTCTATTGAAAATTTCTAAAGTTCTAAATGAAAATAACATAACCATTGTTTAATAAAATCAGTCTGCTGACTATAATACCAAGGAAATGTGATGAGCAATATATTTTTTTTATTTAAGGAAATCCTATAGGCGGGTCAAGTGGACACATCTCTCCGAGGGCTCAACTAGTACACCACTTCACAGACGGGTCAAGGGGGTGCACCTTATCATTGAGGGCCTAATTAGTTCTTCACTTATAGATAAAATCTCGACTGTCCCAGACTTTACAAGAGAAGCTAGTATAAAATTAAACCTGAGATCTAACAAAAGTTAAATTCTGCTCTTAACCATCGAACCATACCCCTGTAAGGCGACGAGGAATAGATGGTTAGGTATTATTTAGGTCAAAAGATTTACAAAAGACAATGTGTAAGCACACGTCGTCTTTCTAGAGTTGAAACGACAAGAATAGCAAGCAAGTGATCCCACCACTCCGCATGTATTAATCTTCCAGATTAAAATTGGTTTCCCACTACCTAATTGACCTTTGTAAATGCCTCCAATCTTCATTAACCAATTGACGTGTTTCAAGTGGTCTTACTTGGATTATAGTCACTAGACTCGACAAAAGGATCTAAACTGGGCCCGTCTCAAATCAAATCTATATGATTTGACTCCAGATGACTAAAAGTTAAGGGGGAATTTTGATTTTTTATTTTATATACATTTTTAAATTTCAACTGAGTTTAATTTATTCCCTCAAAAAAAAAACTGAGTTTAATTTATACCTACGTGAAACTTGACATCACTCACCCACTTTCATAAGATTAATTTTAAAAAAATTTAAATTTTGTCAAAAATTTTCATATTAGAAAGTACGAGAGCATTCAATAGTTTATAATAGTATATAAATCTCCCCTCTTAAGCTAACTTTTGGAGATAAATTAAGCCTTTCAACATGATATCAGAACCCGTTTGTTAATATAGTTTGAGGTGGTGTCTGGTTATGTTCCTTTATCCAATATTTCCATCAGATGTTTAGCCCTGCTCTAAGCTGAGCGGAATGTGTCAAGAATCTCACATTGGACAAGTGTGAGAGCATTAAACAATTTATAATAGTATGCAAACCTCCCCTCTTAAGCTAACTTTTGGTTGTGAGTTAAGCGTTTCAATAAATTTTACTCAATTTGATAATATTAGTCTGAACTTTAAAAAGTTGCATCAAAATGATTTAACTTTTAAATTTTAGTAAAAGTATTTTGACGTTAAATTCTCTGTTAATATGAATAACGTGATTCGTATTTTTGTCATGTAATTGCTATTTATTATATTTGTGTTATGTGTAAATTTTATTATTTAATAAATTAAATTATAAAAATTATAAAATAACTATGAAATAAAATATTTGAATGAGTGTATAATAATCTTAAGGCTTTTTATTTTTTAATTTATTAAAAAATAAAATTTATATGTAACACAAATGTAACATGTGTTAATTATTTGTTTAAAATATTGATATGATGTAGCTCACACATCATCCACATTAACAAATAACTTAATATGCGATTATTTTTGCTAAAAATTTAAATTTAAAATTAAAATATTACTTTTTAAAATTCGAGTTACTGTTATAAAATTCAGTAAATTTTATAATTTTCTTACATTAACTCTATACAAAACTATATTATTTTGTTTATGTAACAAAATAATATCATTTTATTATTGAGTTAACCTAAACAAAATTTTCAATCGACATCATTTTTATCTAATTGATTAACTCTAAACTCAGGTCAATTTTAAAGATTCAATTCGGACTCAGATCATAAATGAGCTAGACTCGGCCCCATCTAGTTTGTTACCAAACCCTAATGGTGATGCCTTTGTGTGTAGTTAGTGATTGAAGTTGAAGAACGCATTCCCAATTCTACTTTACAAAAGCAACAAAATCTCTTAGCAAAGGTGAGTTTTGTGATGTTCAAAGCAGCGAATGAAAAATGCATATAGATAGGTTCCAAAAAGATTCTCCACCTGAAGATGTTACATTTGGATCCACCTCTAATTCCAAAACCATAAATTGCCTATTGAAATCAAGTCAAAGTGGTCCAAACTTTCTTACAGTTTAATGATAAGCAGTCCAAACTCAAATTTTGTCACAACTCATTCAAAGAACAACAAATCCACATCTCATTGTCCACTTCTAGCCTTTAATCACTATACAGTGATATAAAAGAGGAGTCCAGATCCTCTGTCCAATATTACTCTGTCTTATTCTGTCTCATGAAATCTCAGCTATTTATTTTGTAGGACCTACGCGAGATTCATGCGGAATCCACATAAATAAATGACTGTGATTTATTGAACACAATAATAATAAACAGAGGATTTGAACTCGTAAAAGAGCATGAACAAGGTTATTAACACCTCTCTTTATAGACTTCTTTTTTTTTCTCATGAAAAGGAAAAGGTGCATTTGTCTAAAGAGAATTGGGTTCTTTTTTTTTTTTTTAAGAAAGTAGTTTGAGTATTTCATGTGCTAATGGTGAAGCCAAGTTATACTAGGCACCATTGTTTTAAATCAAAGTGGGTCACTTTCTAAAAGAAAACTTAAAAAATTACTTTATTCCTTCCAATAGTCTTCCAACTCATGGCATATAAAACAAGTATAAAGGTATCTCTATTTTGATATTATTTGCTTTAAAATTCTAGGAGTTGCCCTTTGATTTCGACTTTTTTTTTTATAACTCAGGTTTTGAGCTTAGCTTGACTATCCTATGATTTATGAGCCACCCACTCAGATTCAAAGATAGGTAAATTTAGATCTGATCCTAGATAATATCAGAGGTACCGGTTTCTGAAAGATAGACCACCATCAAGGGAATTACATCACCTTAAATAAAGGCTGCTCCTCTCAAGGTTCGAACCCACAACCTTCACACAATCCTCTCCCCCTAAGAGGATTAGGGTTAAAATAAGCTAAATTAGGGTGAAATTTGATTTGATTTTTTAAGGCTTTAAATCAAATTAGAATTAAATAATTTAAAGTTCAATTAATTAAAAATAAAATAATATTATTTAATAAAGTATATTAAAATTATTTTTTTTAAAATTTATCAATTTAAATTTGACCCGATTAAATCAGGCTGAATTTATTTATCGTGATATTATAATTCACTCGATGAATGTTTAAATATAGTTGTTGATTTATTTTAGTATTTCGCTTGTTTTTGCTTAACTAACTATGAATTATTATATATTTTATGAATTATTTAATATATTTAAAATATTAATTAATATGTAATTTTTATTAATTAATTAGTAATTAAAGCATCAAATTCTATCAAATATATGGCTAGACATTAATAAAATTTATTTAATTCATAAATGGGGAAAAAACAAAAGGAAAAAGGAAAAGGTTATTTTGTTGAATGAGAAAACATTAAAATAATAAAAACAATAATAACAACAATATTAACCAATAAAAATTTTGCTCATATGCAAAGTTTGAGGTAATTTAATAATAAGTAACTTTATCTTTAAATAAAGAGAGATTGATTCAAAATTTCTCATTTAAAGAAAAAGAGAAATAAATAAAAATTTTAAAAAATAAGAATAAGAATAAAATAAAAGAATTTAATAAGGGATGGGCAGGGGGCAGTCCGTACGAGGCAGATGTCGCGTGATGGAACACCATCATAAAAGCGCGTGCAGTAATAATTTCGACCTTTCCCCAAAATCTCACCGATATCTCCACTAGGCGGCGCAGCTGTCACTAATTATAGGCCTTGTGCAGCAGACTTTTTCCATCCTCATTTATTACACCCTATCACCACTCGCTCGAGTACGCAAATCACGATCTCACCCTCTTCGTGATTGCTCACATACAATAATATAACTTTTTATTTGAATATTATCTTAATAAAATTTTAGGATAAAGAAAAGGTCTAAACAAATTTAAGTTGAATAATTATAAAATTTCCGTAATTAATAATTTAAACAGCATTATAAAAGAAATAATATAAGTTTTTTATAAATATGATAAACTAAATAATATTTTAAATAAATTATTTAATAAATATCATATTTAAATTAAATTTATAATTTTTTAAATTAAAAGACTCTGAAATCAAAGAGTTCTTGATAAGATGTCGATATCTAAAACCCTGTTGATGTTCAGTTATATCAGGAATCAGGAATCAGGAATCAGGAATCTGGAATCAGGAGATGTGAACATTCAACAATTTGGGATAAAAAAGAAGCTTGACAGGATTGAATGCTCCCAGTCCCAGGTCTTTCAGTAATAAACTCAGGAGTTTTAATGAGAGTACCATTTACTTCAGCTCTGTGAGTGAGTGAGTGAGTACTGAGAAATAGAAATTTAAGGAAAACTTTCTGATCCCGCAAGTTTCTTTTCAGGAAGATTTTGCCAATTTGGACCTTGCTTGCTTTTCTGTCTTTTTGCATACCCTTTAAGATAGGTGTAAGTGTAATGCAGAGCGAAGAAGAAGACGAAGAAGAATGATTTAGGCCGTCACTTGGGCTCTGGCAATGCAAATCAGGTTCTTGGGGTTTAGGGTTTAAGACTTTTTAGTTCTATGCAGATATGGTCCAAACTGTTGTGTTGTGCAACTTCACTTAATTTTCAGGCTTCAGGTTTCAGCCCTGTTTTGCTCGATATGACCTTTGGAGACAGGGAGGCTTGACTAGTTATGCAACTTGATAAAGAAAAATAATAATAATCGAGTTTAGATTCAGATGATTAAATTTAAATTTAATTATATTTATTAATAATCATTAAATATATTAATTTAATTACAAAATAAATAAAATTATTAAGTAAAATTGAATTATTCATAATTTTTATTAAAATTAATATATTAAATAATATATATTTAATTAATAGTAAATCAGATTATGAAAAAATTAATTATTGCGCTTTTGTAATTTTTGAAAACAAAAAAAACTCACACACATATACTTTTTACTGAATTTAAAAATAAAAATAAAAATATCCATATAAACAAACAAGCCTAAAAGTTGGAGGTTGATACGAACTATTATCAAACTCTAATTAAGAATGGACCTCGTATATCTATTATTGATTTAAATTTTATTACGAGATATTTTCACATTGTGTATGAATTTGAAATACCCACGATATTAATTTCCTACGTGCGTGTTTTGTAAGCAACCACTAGATTCTGGTTGAGCGTAGGGACAACGCTACGCTTGCTTGCTCGCTTGCTCGCTAATCTGGCTTTTTACATACCCTTTAAGATAGGTGTAATTTAGGGCGAAGAAGAAGAAGAACATGATTTGTTTCTTCAATGTTTCAGAAACTTCTCTGATAATTTTCTAAAATTTATAAAACAACCATTATGTTGATTTTTAAAAGAGAGAGAAAGGGTCTTTGACCTATTTGAGATCAAGGTTTTAATACCCAAAAATTATTATCTTGGGCTCTGTTCGTTGGACTCAAATCTATAAGTGACATGGGTTATTAAATAATTGAACAATTTTTCCCTTAGCTCATGTTACGACTTGGTGATCTAACAATAAAACTTTAAATGCACGCAATACATAGAATCGATTAAATCATCCTTAATTGAATTAAGAGGATGAGATCATGGTGGTCACAAGTTATATAATATGATTCCTTCCATATATTACATAATCAACTCAACTTATAAAATATGACTGTAATTGAATTCACAAGTGTCATAACAATTTGAGCAAAACAATTGTATGTATATATACATGTTAGAACACTATACTAACAAGGACTTATTTATAATACACATTCGTTCAACATGGCTAATAATTGTTTTGGGCGGAAAGCCTTTAGTTAACGGATCCATTATCATTAGATCGGTACCAATATGCTCAATTGATACTTTATATTTTTGCACTTCTTCTTTCACGGACAAATACTTCAATTCTATGTGTTTTCCACCATTTGAATACTTATCATTTTTAGAGAAGAAAACAGTTGCGGAATTATCAGAATAATTTCTAAACGGTCTATTAATACTGTCGACAATGTCAAGACCTAAGATAAAGTTTCGCAATCACAATCCATGAATCGTGGCCTCAAAGCACGTCACAAATTCAGCCTCTATAGTGGAATTAGCAATGACAGACTGCTTTCGAACTTTTCACGAAACTGCTCTTCCAACTAATAGAAACATATAACCGAATGTAAATTTTCGTGAGTCTACACAACAGGCATAATCTAAATCTGAGGAACCTATCACTTCGAGATGAGTTGATTTTCTATATGTGAGCATACAATCCTTTGTGCCTTGTAAATATCTAAGAACTTTCTTTGCAGCTTTCTAGTAGTCCATTCCATGATTGCTTTGATATTGGCCTAGCATTCCGACAACAAAACTGATATCTGACCGAGTGCATGTTTGAGTATACATTAAGTTTCCAACTATTGACGCATAAGGAATATACTTCATTTTCTTACGTTCCAAATCGTTTCATGGATATTGCATTTGACTAAATTTGTCCCCTTTCTGAATTGGAACTATCCATGCAAAGCACTTTTCCATTTTAAATCTTTCTAATATTTTCTTTATATAATCTTTCTAAGACAATCTTAACAATCCTTGTGACTTATCACGGAATAATTCAATTCCTATCACATAGGATGCCTCACCCATATATTTTATTTCAAAATTATTAAAGATAAAATTTTTTATATCATGTAACAAAACCATATTATTAGCAAGAAGGATATCATCAACATATAAGACTAATATAATAAACTTGCTCTCACTAACCTTTATATATATACACCGATCAAAGGTGCTTTCTACAAAATCATAAGACATAATGATATCATTAAACTTAAGATACTATTGTCGATAAGCTTATTTTAGTCCATATATTGATTTATTTAATTTACACACTAATTGTTCCTTTCCTGTAGTCATGAAAACTTCCGGTTGATCCATATAAACTTCTTCTTCCAAGCCACCATCTAGAAAAACGGTCTTTAAATCTATTTGATGAAGCTCTAAATCATAATGAGCCACCAGGGCTATAACAGTTCTTAAAGAATCATTCTTTGAAACTAGAGAAAATGTTTCTTTATAGTCATTGCTATCCTTTTTAGTGTAACCTTTGACAACAAGTCTGGGTTTATATCTTTTAATGTTGCCTTGTGAGACACATTTGGTTTTAAAAACCCATTTACAATCACTTGTTTTGCACCTTTAAGCAACTTAACTAATTCCCATACATTGTTGTCATCCATTGATTTCAACTATTCTTTCGTAGCATTGAACTATTTTTTAAAATTATTACATTATATGACTTGTTTGAACGATACTGGATCCTGATCAGTGCTCAAATCACATTCATGTTCAAGTGAGTAAACTTCATAATCACTCGAAATAGATGGTCTTCTATGCCTTATAGATCTTTGTAATATCACTTTTTGTGGCATCACTTGATCATTTGTAACTTGAACATCATTAGCTGATTCTTCATTAATATGTTCAATTTGTGGAATTGAAACATTAATATGTTGTTTCGGTATATTGCGTATCCGTGATGCAACAAAAGGAGTAACAACCGGTGAAATCACATTTGATGTAGTAGTTTCTACTCGACTCTCGTTAATACCCACTTTTCGCGGTTCTCCACTCCTACTGATTGGACCATTCCCAACGAACTGAGCGTTACTAGACTCAACTATTCTCATAATATGGACAATAAAATCTATACTCTTTTGACTTTTCGGCCAATAACGGTTCTCGCATCAAGTTTTTTTTCATGTGGATTATACAGCCTTACTTCCGCCGGACAACTCCAAATGTGAAGATGTTGTAAAATAGGTTTTCTTCCTATTCACAATTCATAAGGTATCTTAAGAACTGCCTTATTAGAAATCCTATTAAGCAGATACGTAGTGGTTTTTAATGCATGCATCCACAATGATAAAAGTACGATACTATGACTTTAACATACTCCTAACAATATTTATAAGATTATGATTTTACCTTTCAGCTATATCATTTTGTTATAGTATATCAGGCATTGTGTATTGCATGCATATGCCTCGACTTCCAAAAAACTTTGTAAATGGATTTGAACATTGTCCCTTTTAGAATTTAAGACTTTTTAGTTCTTGAGGTTTAGGGTTTAAGACTTTTTAGTTCTATGCAGATATGGTTCAAACTGTTGTCTTGTGCAACTTCACTTAATTTTCCAGGCTTCAGGTTTCAACCCTGTTTTGCTCCATAAGACCTTTGGAGATAGGGAGGCTTGACTAGGTACGCAACTTGATCAAGGAAAAAAAAAAACGAGTTTGGATTCAAATATTCATAATTAAATTTAATTATATTTATTAATAATCATTAAATATATTAATTTAATTATAAATAAATTAAATTATTCATAATTTTATTAAAATTAATATATTAGATAAATAATTAATATATATTTAGTTAATAATAAATCAGATTATGAAAAAATCAATTGTTACGCTTTTGTAATTTTTAAAAACAAAATTAAAAACTTAAACAAAAATATTTTTATTGAATTTACAAATAAAAATAAAAATAAAAACCTAAAAGTTGAAGGTTGATAGGAACTATTATCAAACTCTAATTAAGAATGGACCTCGTATATCTATCATTTATTTAAATTTTATTACGAGATATTTTCACATTGTGTATGAATTTGAAATACTCATGATATTAATTTCCTACGTGCGTGTTTTGTAAGCAACCCCTAGATTGTGGTTAAGCGTAGGGACAGCGCCACTTGGAAGGAACACAAACTCATTCTACGCTACGATGCATTAAATGTTTGTTGACCAAGTTCGTCTTTACCAAAAGAATGAGTGGTTCAAGTATGAATTTAAGGATTCATACTAGTGCGTGGTCGAAAACTGAATTCAGGTTTGATAAGTATTTTTAAATTCGGCCAATTATAATTGATTAGCTATATTTACTAGTCAAAATAAAATTAACTCGGCTTAATGAGTAGCTATTATAGCTTTTAAGGGGTGTGATTCGATAGTTAAGAGCGGGTCTTAGTTTCGGTTAAGTCTCAGGTTTGATTTCATACTAGCCCTTCTTGTAAGAGCCTGAGGCAGCTGAGGTTTTACCTATACGTGGAGAACTAATTGGGCCCTTGATGATGAGGTACGCCAGTTGGGCTCTTAGAGAGGTGTGTCCGCTTGATCCGCCTACAAAATTTCGTCAAATCCAAAAAAAAAAAGAGTAGCTATGATATTAATTTGATCAATTTAACAGCAAAAATTTTGAACTGTCTAATTTTTGACTTAATTTACTTTAATAATTTTTGCTATTAAAAACCAATCAATTTATTAATTAATCGATTTATTTTTGTTAGTTAATAAGTTTTTAATTAAATTAAAATATATATTAATTTAAATATTAATTTTTATTTAACAATTTTTAAATTAATATTCAAATTTTTTATAGTCAAGTTATTTTGTTAATACTTTTATTTTTTTAATTTTATTCAATATTCATTCTAATTTATTCAACTATTAATTTGATTTTATATTAAAAATGATTTTTTCCTTATTATGAAAATTTTCATCAAAAGTGATTCAAAACAGCAAAAATGTTATTTTATTTAAATTTTCTCGGGTTCAAGAAGTGGGAGATTGACGGAAGCAGATGGATGTTGACCATCTTCAAATAGTCCAAGGGAAAGGTTGTTGATTCATTTGATATTCACGCAGCCTCTTTGACTTTTTGAGTGCACATTTACAGTCAAAGTCTTCCTTCCGGCTTTCTTCCACAATCCACACTACTAATACTAAGATTGGACCTTACGTTTGACCAAAGTAAAATGCCAAGGAAACTTCTTGTTAGGTTTTTATATTTTTATTCTTTCACTTGTATTTGAACTAAAAGCAAATGTGAATATACGGACATCACAGCAACAAGTATTGTTGAATATGGGATACTCTAATAGTCCCCTTTAAGTGTAACCGGAGCTGGACATCCAGTTATCACTTGAAATATACGCAATAAAAATCGAACTGGGCCGTTGAGACTGGACATTCAGATGAGTAATTGAGAAATTAATAATACAAACCAAACCTGTTTTGATACCATGTTAAATATGGGATACTCTAACAAGTATATATATTATTTTATATTATTATATGCAATCTACTTTTTTTAATTTTTTATAGAAATTATTTGACTTGAACATGTGATCTTATGGTCACAAAAGAGTACTTTACAAATTACTCTCTCACTATGTTTGGTTTACACCTAAATAATAATAATGAATTTTTTATTAAAAAAGGAAATTGAGTCTATCATAGTAATCTAACCCATATGTTGTATGTGAAATAGGAATCTTCCTTGTCTTTACAAAGTTGTTGCCTCCATGCATGCAAGTTATGCATGAGTTTTTGCATTTATGGAAATGGAACTTGTCAAATTAACCAAAACCAAACTCCAAAAAATATTTATATTGGTCTCAGCTCTCAACTCTTAACTCTTAACTCTCAAGTCTTTGAGCTTCCTCTACATGTAGAAAAGACCCTTCAAACCACCAAAACAGGAAGACGCACAGTTTCTGAGGTTTCCAACTATGGAGGTCGTGCACGAGATCAAGTACTAGACTTGTGTTGATCTCATCAGACCAGTTTTCTATATATTTACTTTGTCACTTCCGTAGATTTCCACTGACAACCTCTTCGTCTCTGCCTCTGTCCCTTGAAGATGCCAACCGACGATGTTTCTGGTCATCTCGACCCGTGGCACGACTTTCAGGGCAAGGTGGTGTTCGTCACCGGAGCATCCTCCGGATTAGGCCGGGAGTTCTGCCTCGACTTGGCTAAAGCAGGTTGCCGGATAGTTGCCGCTGCTCGCCGTGTCGATCGGCTTATGTCTCTCTGCGACGAAATCAACCAACTTCCTTTCCCCTCTTCTTCATCGGATGTGTTGGATAAGCGAGCGTTTGCAGTGGAGCTTGACGTGTCTGCCGATGGAGCCTCCATCGAGAATTCGGTACGGAAGGCTTGGGACGCGTTTGGCAGAATCGATGCGTTGATTAATAACGCTGGGATTAGAGGTAAGCACTCAAAATATAAAAAATATGAATCTTTGATCATATTATTTTCTGGGTTTAAGTTCGTTTTTCGTTTCAAAACATGCGTTGATCATTTTTGGTGCGTGGATTATCAATCTTCCATTCCAGGTAGTGTGAAAAGTCCCCTGGAATTGTCTGAGGATGAATGGAACGATGTATTCAGAACAAATTTAAGAGGATCGTGGTTGGTGTCAAAGTATGTCTGTATCAGAATGCGTGATTCCAAAATTGGAGGTTCAGTAATCAATATCTCCTCCATTGCTGGTCTTCCTCGAGGTCAGTTGCCTGGAGGTGTTGCTTATTCATCTTCCAAGGCCGGCGTGAACATGATGACTAAGGTGATATATCAAATATTGTTCTGACATGATACCATCCGATACCCTTTTTTTGAATGTTTCAGTTCTTTAAGTTTGAATTTGGGTTAACACAGGTCATGGCTCTGGAATTAGGGGCTCACAAGATCAGGGTGAACTCGATATCGCCTGGACTGTTCAAGTCAGAGATCACTCAGGGTCTCATGCAAAGGGAATGGCTAAATAGCGTAGCTGGAAAAACTGTTCCTCTAAGAACGTACGGCACCTCAGATCCGGCATTAACATCACTTGTTCGATACTTACTCCATGACTCGTCTCAATATGTTACAGGCAATGTGTTTATCGCTGATGCTGGGGCTACCTTACCAGGTGTTCCCTTGTTCTCTTCACTTTGAATGGGTAAATGGGTGGACCAAGTCCACCATTTTTGCCAATGGATGCAACTAACTGATTCTTTGGTCAAAGCATGTATCGGATTCTAATGCCAGCATATATAATGTTCAGATCATTGTTCAAGTGTTTTGGCATTTTAATTTACTGAGAAACAAAATACTGACGTTACTCAAAACCCAAACCTTGGATAAGGAGACAAGGATTAAACCCTACCTGTGAACTGATCCTTCTTATTCTTTTTCCTTTTGGACATGAACTGCTCCAGGATAACGATATGGTCAATTGTTATTATCAAACATAGCAAATAAATATCTCTGCTACAATAAAATACGTACTCACGCGTCACGTTTCCAAGGTGTTAGACTTAGATAGATGGGAGGTGAAAGTAAACTTCTTGTCCTCTTCCGGTTCACCGCCCTCTTCTGCCTTGTCTGCGTTTTCTATTGGCATCAAACTCGGTCAATGAAGTTTACATCTCTTCTTCCTTTTCTTTTCCACTTTTGTATACGTTTCTGTCACATGAATTTCGCAGTTCTTTTCCTTCTAATTTCCTTTTCTTTTCCAACGACAATTTACGCTGTTCTAAGGATAATCCGATGTTATCCATCAAAGCTTATCGCAGGTTGTCTCGAAGTACTTTGTTAAATCCTATGCTGAGTTGAAAAGAAAATTTCAAGGTTGTCTTAGCTTGTAAATGATCGACCAACTTGTGAAAGAATTCTGTGCTTGTGAGATAGGGAAAAAAAAAAAAGAGCCTAATTTGGACAAAAGTTGAAAAGTTCCAATTAAAGAATGATCTTTAAGATTAGGATGAAAGATATGATTTTTTTTAATTTAAAAAGTTATTTACTTCTTAAATTTTTTGAAATTTTATTTTCTTAAAATTCGGTTAAAAATAACAAAAAATATATACAGAAATTAATTAAATATCATTAATATAATAAAATCCAACTCAAATCATTTAAATTAATAATTTAAGCTAATTATAATAAATTATCAGTTTAAGTCGGAATTAATTAGTTCAGTTTGAGTTTAAGAGCTAAATTAAATCATTAAAAAAAGAATTTGATTAACCTATGTCTGATTTTCATGTTATGCTTGTTTAATGCAAAGTATTTTCTAAAAATTAAAAATTATAAAGAGATTTTTTCAAAATTTTTAAAATAAAAAATTTCTAAGGTTTCTTACACATCACAAGAAAATTATATTTTTGACCCTTGAAATTTGTTAATGAATATATAAAACTAATTAAGTTGTCCTCACATATTAGCTTAAGCTATTGTGATAAAACGATCATATAATATGATATCAGAGCCTTTGTGACAAAGTGATCGTGAGTTCAAATCCTAGCATCCACCTATTATTCAGTACAAAATAAAGTGAGTCCGTAAAAGTTTTAAGCTCAAAAAGCTTTCACTTAAGGGATTGTGTTAATAAATATATAAAATTAATTAAATTTGCCTCACACATTAGCTCGCTCAAGCTATTGTAGTGAAATGGTGATTTAACAAAATTATATATCAACCTTTAACCTTCCCGATCAATCTTTGTGTTCGTTCCAGTTGCTACTTGCTATAATCAAAATTCCAAGAAGTTGTTAATCTCCTGGTCCAATTGTAGTCTGAGAACATACTTTTTCATTCGGATATGTTTCGTTTCGACTAGATTTTGTTCACATCGAAAAAATGGAGGAAGTTGGATTTTTTATAAGAATATTGACAAATTGAGTTCTGAAACTAAGTCCGCTAAGAAGAATTCTTTGGTCGGTAATGACAATTCTTTGAAAAACACCGCCTTAGACCAAATTATCACGTGGGAACGACATTTTTCCTTGTCCCTTTTGTCATCCTCTGCATACAATTTCACACAGTCTCTGTCACATGTAAACTTTACCTTAATTTCTTCACATGAGGAGAGACACCAAAGCTTTGAAAAGACATAAAACTAATAAATAATTTTATAAATAACTTATCTAATGATCTTGGATGTATAGACAGAGAGGTGAATGTTAATCTCTCTGTTTTTCTTCTTTCATCTAATGTTGCTGCAGAGTGAGCCTCAAAGTAAGTTCCACATTCAAATTGAGGTAACAACTTCTTTGTAAGAATATAGAGAAAAAGGTGCATATATTACAACCGTCAGAAGTCATATGCATTACATACGTTGAATTATAACTTTCACTCTTCTAATGTTTAGATTTAGACATTAACAGCATGTTTGGAACGCAGGGAACAATTGAATTCAATTCCCCTGTTTAGAACAAAAAAATAGTCGCGAATTAAATTCACATGTGAGTTTAAAATCTACTATCTTTGTAAATTCAATTCACGGTCTCATTCACATGAATTCAACTTTTTTGACTGCTACTCTTCTTTTTAAACCCACAAACCCAATAATGCCCACGACTCTAACATAATAACTCCAAACCTGCATCTCTTCTTTTTTAGCCCACAAACCTAATAATGCCCACGACTCAAACATAATAACCCTGCAACATAATAATCCAACATAATGCCTATTATAAACACAAAATAACTACTACTCGTTCATACACTTTTAAGCTTCCAAATTGTAATAGTTTTTATTATATTTATAACTCGATCCAGCCTAATGCCATTTGTAATCAATTTTTTTCATTTTAATAATAAACTTTTTTGATGATATTAGTTATAATAAAATTGATGTTTATAAGTTGTTCTATGTTAGTGTGAATGTTTATTATTTAATAAGATTATTTTTTTAGTTAAGGGTAAATGTGTCATATGAAATAATTGAATTCATTTTGATTATGTTCCAAGCAATGTTATCGAATTCAATTATAATATTACTAGGTTTGTTCAAAACACTGTAAATTGAATTCAATTCAATCTCATTAATGTAATTGAATCTAATTCATTAATGAATTCAATTCGAAAGTTTCCAAATACCCCGTAAAGGTTCGATCCTAACGTGATCCTTTGTCAACATGGACAGATCCAAATTGGGGGCAAATGGGGGTACTTGCCCCCACTACCTCCAAAAAATTATATATAAAAATTATTATTTTAAATTTTGGTATCAGAGAAAATAAAATTTTGCTCTCATTAAAATTTTGCCCCTACTAAAAATAAAAATTTGCCCCAACTTAAAAATTGTTTTGGATCTGTCCCTGTTTGTCAAACCTACTTATATAAACTGATTTTGACAGAAAATATGCAAATATTAACTCGCAAAGCCCTTCATTATATTCCTGTTTTTCACTCGATCATCCCTGAAATGCTCTAGTTTTGTAGTCGTGTGTGTTTGACTATCAAACATGAATAAGGATTGATTACTGATCGGATAATAGAGGTGGGCTGAGGTCCTGAATCATGGACTTTTGGCGCATTAAAACACCTCTTTTAAAAGCACTGAAACACCTTGCCGGTTTTGCGGTTTCTGTCCTTGTTCGAGTCGTTTACACGAGTTTTTGAAACAACTCCTTTCAATAATTAATCCTGAACTCCTTGAGGCAGGGAAAGCCATTAAAGAAAGTATGTTTGCATGTGGAAGTAAATGCGTCACAGAGATCAGCAAATGGCAGTGAGAGCTTCACAATGGCCAAAAAAGCGGCTGAGTTCTGCTAAAACTTCTGATGCAGGTTCGATTAGCTTAACTTGTTCTTGGAATTCTAAGCAGAAATCGTGAATTTCCGAGTCCCTGATCTGACTTGTGGACTGCCAATGTCTGTATATTTGAAGATACAGTTCTAATCTCCATCAGATCCTCTGCCCAACAATTCAGTACCAACCTTCTCTTAATACACCTGGATCTGGCCCAACAATTCAGTACCAACCCTCTCCCAATATATCATGATCTGACTCGTGGACTACCAATGTCTGTATACTTGAAGATACAGTTCTAATCTCCATCAGATCCTCTGCCCAACAATCTAGTACCAACTTTCTCCCAATACACCTGGATCTGGCCCAACAATCCAGTACCAACCCTCTCCCAATATATCCTGATCTGACTCGTGGACTGCCAATGTCTGTATACTTGAAGATACAGTTCTAATCTCAAGTTAGGCCATCAGATCCTCTGGCCCAACAATCTAGTACCAACCCTGTCCCAATACATCCTGATCTGACTCGTGGACTACCAATGTCTGTATACTTGAAGATACAGTTCTAATCTCAAGTTAGGCCATCAGATCCTCTGGCCCAACAATTCAGTACCAACCCTGTCCCAATACACCTGGATCTGGCCCAACAATTCAGTACCAACCCTGTCCCAATATATTTATTGAGACAGGGTTGGTACTGAA
>JAOSBM010000003.1:1707896-1720111 GCA_027568955.1 Erythroxylum tenue
GAACAACAAACGACTAAGGGTTTTTTCTGCAGCAAAATTAAAAACATAAGGTTAATAGAGTAACATTTTATATCTCATGGTTTAATTAGTTACTTTCGTATAACACCGGGGTCGCTACAGCAATTTTGTCAAGCATTTTCCTTTGTACTTTTTCACTGATTTAAGCCGGTGAGATGTATACAATGAAGCGAGAAAGATGCTTCGTTTCTTCATATATGTGAACCATTCTATTAGGTAAAGAGTCATAGAGGAATCATGGATTTATAAGCAAAGAATGCACGTTATTTTCCTTTAAACGAAAATGACAATAGAAGGAATGACGCATGCCTCCGTCTAAAGGAAATTTAGATTGATCTCTCCACCTTCAAGAGTTATATAAATATGGATTCAACGCAGCTTGTTTGTCATCAAATCAATGGAAGGGTTTACCAGTGAAACGTCCCTTTTGCTGACTTTTTTAGTTTTATCTATATGTCCTTTGACTACACCAGCGTTTTCATATTCAAAACCAAATGAGTCCACAAGAGCAGCCCTTAAATATACAGTGCTATTGCCCTCTTACAGGTGTTAAATGGGAAAAGTCGATTCCACCAGTGGGCGGAGATGAGCTGGTTATATGTTATTATAAGTACCCCACCTTGAACTCTGTCTCCTGCATATTGACAGTACCTCCTGGTGCTGGTAGACAACTGACCCTGAACCCGTTTTCGTACTTTAACGGTTCCTCGACGAAGTGCATCGGATTTAATCAATGTTTATTGGTGGCAGCAGGACGTGGTCTATTCTTGTGGAACGCTCATATTCATTCTTACGACGAGCCACCGATTGCTTGGTCAAATTAATGGAGTGAGCTGATCAAATCCCAGTATAAGTTCATTACTGTACCCAACTGATAATGTGGTTGTAACGCATGCATGCATATTGTAAGTGTTTCCATTTTCTTCATCATTGTTATATATACTTACGAGAAAAAAAGGGAAGTTCTGAAATGTTGAGAAACAGATGACTCTATTTTTGCTGTTAAGCAATAGATCATGAATTTTCTGTTTGGCATCCCTCAATGTCTCTGATGCTTGTAGGACCGCAAGATCATCTACTGATTTTGTTCAGCTGTTGATCTCGCACAAGGGTCTTGCGTCTTCAGGCATTATCGGAACAGAAACTGCTTCATTTGTCACTGCTCCATATCCAACTTTGGGTTGTTTCCTATCGTGCTTCTACTCTATTTTTCAAATGAAAAAACAATTTCATTCAACTTTGATGTGTTATTGTCTTTTAATGGTATTTTGAAGGTACGTTTTGTTTTAGTCTTAAAACTTAAAACCCTCCATACATAATTGTCACAGCTTCTAATTCCATGGTTCTTCTCCTATGGAAATCCCATAAAGAACATTACAAAGTTCTTGGAGGAATGAGACATCCAATTTGATATTCAAAACAAATGTTTTCAATGGAACATTGGGAGGAAGGGAACCTGCCGAATACCTAAAGATGCTATTTGATTACCATAAAATTGGAATGCACTCAAGAGGTGTGATGAGCTTGGGTCACAACTATAATAAAGTTTGATGAAGTAATTAATTTCTCAACTTTAATGTAATGCCAAATTTTTATTAATCTAACTATCAAATATCAAAATATATACATATACTTCCTCCTATTTAAAATAAAAGTCGTTTTAGAGATATTTTAATTATTCAAAATAAGTGTCGTTCGTGACTTTTCATGTATGTTTATGATTTTACTTCTAAAATTACCCTTTCATTTCTCTCGCATCTTAATTATATAGATTACACAGATTATATTTTCAAGGCACTTCAATATGTAATTAATAAGGATATATTAAACATCTCATTAACTTTCTTAACAAGTATGCATCCTTCTAAAATGACTTTTATTTTAAATAGGACGGAATATAAAGTAAATTGTAGGGTTTATGTACATCACACACCAAAACAATATTTTATTATTCCCAAGAAAAGTGTTTCGAAGGATATTAATACGCTATCTATGTGAAACGTAAAATCAAAGTGAAAGAACCACAAACGGATGACTTAAAAGACGTTTCCATAACAATCACCTTGGCTTTGAAGTATGCCAATCTCGATGACACCAATACCAAAGTCAGACACCGATGCTTAACTCAGTCGCACCGATTTTAGATTTTTTGTCCAATTTTACGGTGTTTTATTGTATCTAGTGAATTTCAGCTATTTATTTATGCAGACTTCACGTTAATTTATTTGGGGTCTACGCGAAACCCGCATAAATTAATAGCTGAAATTTATTAGACACAATAAAACACCATAAAACTGGATAGAAGATCTTGTTCCTCTTCCCTTCAGATATTCTGTACCCAATAATTCCGTACTCTCTCTTTCCCTCGCATCCAAATCATTCATTGTTAGAGGAATAGGACCCTGCTCCTTCTCATAAACAGTTGTATTAATCATAGCAATAACATATAGATCTTTGTACATAATCAATGCAAGTGATAGAAACTTTCTTGGATACTTCTTACAGTTTATTTACAATATTACAAGGATACAGGTGGTATATGTTATTTCCTAGATTCTAAGATTCAATAGTGAGTAAGATTTGAATCTCATTAGAATAATCTGCTAATTGGATTTGTCTTTGTTTATAAAATAGCTGTGATGAAGAGAGATGATAGGCTTTTGTTTTCTTCCTTTTCTTTTACATCATTTTCAACTTATAAATACATTATTAAAATGTTAAGTACACATTAAAATTTGTGCAAATATTATCAGAATTTAAACTATATGATACATAGGAGATGAATTAAACTCGATCGAGTTAGTTATTGAATTCGAGTCATATAGTATAAAAACACTTTAAAATAATGTCATTTTAATTAAAAAATTAAACTATAAATTAAGTTAATTAATTAAATTTGATTTTGAATCGATCAAAGAAATGATTAACTATTTAACAAATGTGAGATTCGACTGATGAAAATAGTCTCTTTATAAAAATTACAAAAAAAATGCTGCATATAATTGATGTCCTTTCTCATACCTTCACATAATTGAGTAGTTAATCTATAAATCTCACATAATTATTATTTTGAATAATTAAATGAAAATTATATAAAATCATATATTAAATACCTTGTATTTTATTTTTATTTTACAAGCCAAAGATCTAACACTATAAACTTTTAATTAGTGACATCAATAGTCATGGCAATATTTGTGCCACATAATAATTCTAAAGATCTAATATAATATTTTCAGTTTAGATTTTTTATTTTTCAAACTCCACATCACAAAACCAACATTCTTAAAGATTCAAACTTCAAATTGTAAAGATTATATCAATATTCTAACAATTATAGTCTACTTATATTTTCATTTATTTTTCTAATTTCATTGCATGTAATTTCCATTAATGCTCCCCACAATTCCTTCACTAGCTTCCCCTAAATTTTAGAAACTAAAACAAAATAGAATATTTAGATTCATAATTCATATATGAAATTTTCAAAAGGGCAAATTGTAATTCGTTAGAAAAAAAATTGACAAAAATAAAGCTAGCACAAGCGGAAAGGGCAACAGAAGGCATGGCAGATACAAACAGAAATGGACACACAAGACACAACCGAATAGAAGTTCGAGCTTTTGATCTATGGAGTGCAGATGAACATATTTTGGTTGTCTAATAACAAAGGACACTTTTGATAAAGGGTAAAGTTTCAGGGAGGCTTTGTTAGCTCTTTGTTTGCTTCAACTCTGGACGAACTTAACACCCTCGCTATCTCTCCGTAAGTCCATGTCACAATCAAGTTTTGATCTTTATCTGATTGTCTATCTAGGTTTGGTGTGTTTTGATTTGACACTCTTGTTTCTTAGTTTTTGCTTCTGGGTTCTGTTTCTCAATTGGATGTCATGTGATCTCCGAGTTTATTTGGCTATATATCTGAATAAAGAATGCCCTTTCCGGATTCTTGTAGTCATTTTCGTCAGGGGTTTTCCTTTCTTTTCGTGGAATATGTAAACTTTTATGGTTTTCGGTTTAGTTACGTTAAACTACCTTTTTCCTGGAATGGGGTCTTTAATTCCTTTATGTAGAGGCTTATTCCTTGTTTGAATTAAGCAAATCGTTAAATGGCAATTCAATTTGATGTTATCCAATGTGAAGCTAGGAATTCAGGTGTGGATAGTGTTGGCCCTATTGAAAATAAGCTACTCCTAAGAGAATCCGTTTGGACTAAAGCAAAAACATCTATTATATATTTTGAAGGAAATTTTGGTTTAATTGGTTTAAACTTGTTCTTCACATCATGTTATGAAAATATGAAGAACAGGGAAAAATTATACTCTCTTGCATTGACAGCTGTATAATTGCTGTATAAAAATTACGTAGCACATCATGTGTTTGTTTTGATTGTTTCAGGCTTTTATCAACTCAATGGATTCTAAGCCAAGAAGAAGAACTGTTGTAGAGAATGGGGATACTGGGGAGGACTTAGTACTGGCCACTTTGATTGGAAATGGGGAAGATGTGGGTCCTATTGTTAGGCATGCATTTGAAATGGGGCGCCCTGAAGCACTCCTTCAACAGCTCAAATCTTTTGTAAAGAAGAAGGAAATTGAAATTGAGGACCTTTGCAAAGCCCATTACGAAGACTTTATTCTTGCCGTAGACGAGCTTCGTGGTGTTTTGGTTGATGCTGAAGAGCTAAAAAGTGAGCTTGCAAGCGATAATTTTAGGTTGCAAGAGGTCGGCAGTGCTCTCTTGATCAAACTAGAAGAACTTCTTGAATCTTATTCAATCAAGAAGAATGTCACTGAAGCTATTAAGTTGTCAAAGATTTGTGTTGAGGTTTTGGAACTTTGTGTTAAGTGTAATAATCACATGTCAGAAGGCCAGTTTTATCCTGCATTGAAAACAGTGGATGTAATTGAGAGGAGCTACTTGCAAAACATCCCTATGAAGGCGCTTAGAACAGTAATAGAGAAGACAATTCCAGTTATAAAAACTCATGTTGAAAAGAAAGTAACTAGTCAGTTTAATGAATGGCTAGTTCATATTAGAAGTTCAGCAAAGGATATTGGACAAAGGGCAATAGGTCTTTCTGCCTCAGCTCGTCAAAGGGATGAGGAAATGCTGGACCGTCAGAGGAAAGCCGAGGAACAGAATAATTCAGGATCAGCAGATTTTGTCTATACTTTAGATGTTGAGGAAGTCGATGAAGATTCTCTTCTGAAGTTTGATCTCACTCCTCTTTACCGAGCTTATCATATCCATGCGTGCCTTGGAATTCAAGAGCAGTTTCGAGAATACTATTATAGAAATCGGATGTTGCAACTTAGTTCGGACTTACAAATTTCTTATTCTCAGCCATTCATTGAGTCTTATCAGACATACCTGGCTCATATTGCAGGATATTTTATAGTGGAGGATCGAGTGGTGAGGACTGCTGGGGGTCTTTTGTCAACAGATCAACTGGAGACAATGTGGGAATCAGCTGTAGCTAAAATCACATCCATGTTAGAGGATCAGTTTTCCCATATGGATTCTGCAACCCATCTTCTCCTGGTGAAGGACTATGTCACTCTCCTTGGGACAACTCTCAGACAGTATGGTTATGAGGTGGCCCAAATTTTTGAGGCACTTGACAATACAAGAGACAAGTATCATGATCTTCTTTTGACAGAGTGTCAAGAACAAATCATGAATGCCATTGGCAATGACACCTATGAGCAGATGGTAATGAAAAAGGATACTGATTATGAAAATAATGTCCTGTATTTTCATCTTCAGACTTCGGATATAATGCCAGCTTTTCCTTTTATAGCACCTTTTTCCTCCATGGTACCTGATACTTGCCGTATTGTTAGATCATTCATCAAAGGGTCCGCTGATTACTTGTCTTATGGGGTGCACACAAAATATTTTGATGCTGTTAGAAAGTATTTAGACAAGCTCTTGATTGACGTGTTGAATGAAGCTATACTTTCTACAGTTCAGAGCAGTTCTATTGGTGTGTCTCAAGCTATGCAAATTGCTGCTAACATATCTGTTCTTGAAAGAGCTTGTGATTTTTTCCTTCGACATGCTGCCCAACTATGTGGGATTCCACTCCGGTCAGTTGAGAGGCCACAAGCTGTTTTAACGGCCAAGGTGATGCTGAAAACTTCAAGAGATGAGGCTTACCTATCTTTGCTGAATTTGGTGAACATTAAATTAGACGAGTTTATGGCACTCACAGAAAACATCAACTGGATTGCAGAAGAGGCATCCCAGAACGTTAGTGATTATGTAAATGAGGTGTTAATATACCTAGACACCATTATGTCAACTGCTCAACAGATTTTACCTATGGATGCTTTATTCAAGGTTGGGAGTGGTGCCCTTGAGCACATTTCGTATTCATTTGTTGCAGCTTTTCTTAGTGATAGTGTCAAAAGATTCAATGCAAATGCAGTCCTGGTTCTCAACAATGATTTGAAGATCTTAGAAAATTTTGCTGATGAGAGGTTTCACAGCACTGGTCTGAGTGAGATATACAAAGAGGGCAACTTTAAAGACTGCTTAATTGAGGCACGACAATTACTTAACCTTTTGTCAAGCAGTCAGCCTGAGAACTTCATGAATCCTGTGATAAGGCAGAGGAACTATTATACATTGGATTACAAGAAGGTGGCTACAATCTGTGAGAAATTCAAGGATTCCCCTGATGGAATATTTGGTAGCCTCTCCAATAGAAATACAAAGCAAAGTGCAAGAAAGAAATCAATGGATATGTTGAAGAAGAGGTTGAAGGACTTCAATTAACAAGGGTGGTTCTACATCTGAATCACCTAGTAATCGTAGCTCTTTTATAATATCTCTTTTAGTTACATTTTTGGTTAGTCTTTCTATCCGCTGAGGGATAAAACTCAATGAGTTTTTCATTTCATGCCGATTGAGTTCTTGTAGAGAAACATCCATTATATTCATTTCACAAGGCTGTTAAATCACTTGTGTTTGTTGGTTCTTTACATAAGGAAAACATGCCATTGCTGCATATCTACCAGTGCTTTATATGGTGAAATAAAGAACAATCAAAAGAACAAGAGCTTTATAATCAGAAGATCTAAAGAGAAAAAAGTGATTGAGTTGATTGATTTTGCAATGGAAAAAATGTGTACACAGGAAAATTCCATTATAAATTTAAAGGAATATGAATAAACTAAAACATACATAGTTCAGATTACGATCCTACTCTTCTGCATAATTGTTTTAAGCTTGCTTTTTGTCATAAAAAAGTTCTAAAAATTACTTATGTAAGTGATCAATACTGTTTTTAGAAAAAGATACATACACTTTTTTGGTAAATTAAAATGTGTAAAAATAAATTTGAATAATGATTTTTAACATTAAAATTTTGCAATTATTAACAGCTTTCAAATTATGAAAAATTTATTATCAAAATTGAAATTTTAGTACTGAATCTTCCAATATAATATTTCCAAATTAATCAACACTAATAAATAATTTGCCTTACTGAAAATATATGTTTTTATTATATAGCCACTTTGCTCTCTCTTACACACTTCCCCTCTTCTTCACTTACTATAGCCGCTACTATACTGCCTTCGCCAACTCTTCCCTCACCACCGTCGCCGCTGTCTCCGGCCACCGCATTACATATACAGGCACCTTCTCTCTCTCTCTCTTGAGGGAACAAAAGGTGTAGTCTTTGTGCTGTATATACTATGGCTTATGGGATTTTCATTTGGCTATTTTAGCATATTATCGTGGGAGTTCATATAACCTCTGTTTTCTCTACTTCATGTGTTTCTAAGACTGCAACGAAGCATAAAGTTGTTGTCTTTTCATCTTTATTCTTTTATTTTGCTTATTCATGGTTAAATATGTTCACGAGACTGTATTGGATCGATAGTTCTGTAGTATCTATGAAGCGTTTAATTTTTACTTTGCCAACCTAGAAAAAGGATTCTTTGATGGAGCCCACTTGCTGAAATTGCAGTTCCACTGAAAAGATAGCGTTTTTATATACTTCCATCCTTCATCTCAGGTTCTAGTTATTTAAGTTCCGTCAGTGTCGCTGTTGAGTAGAAGTGAGGAAGTGATTTAGTTGAAGACACAGCATTGCGTGATCTCACAATCGAAGTTGAAGCAATTGGGAAAATGACATGTTTTGTTCGGCAACGAATTGCATCCATCCTTGTTCGCCATATCTCCTCGTCAGCCATTAGCAGCAGTGGTAGTAAGATTAAAGTTCCTATTATCTATAAAAGCCAGGAAATAAATGAGGAAACACAGAATGAGGCTCTGACACTCCAACTTCTATCTTGGGGTAGAGGGGCCTCAGGCCAGCTTGGCGGTGGCACTGAAGAGATTCGGTTGTATCCTGCCCCAGTTGCCAACCTCCATGTGCTGCCATCTTCTTTCAATCTGTCTCCAACTCCAGGCCAAGTTCACCTCGTTAAAGAAGAAGAGAAAGGTCGATCATCTGAAGTGGGCATATCTTGTGGGTTATTTCATTCTGCAATTATTGTGGATGGCAATCTCTGGATTTGGGGGAAAGGAGATGGTGGCCGTCTTGGCTTTGGGCACGAGAATCCTGCTTATTTTCCAACTCTCAATCCTAATTTGGATCCTGTAAACTGTATTGCCCTCGGTGGTGTACACTCTGTTGCACTCACTTCCCTTGGTCAAGTCTTTACATGGTGAGTATACACATTCTTGCTTGTAAAATTAAACCCACAAGCCCATCAACACCTCTTAATTTGTCTTATTCTTTTGGTTAAACTCCTAATTGGGAACTATGTAGTTATGTTTTGACACTCAAGCATGAAAACTTTACATGGTGGTGATAATGTTTTTGGTCTTCATGATTCCAAGTTAACAAACTAATTGCTAGATTACAGTATTGCTGCTCATTCTGTCTACAACTTGTATATTGCTATTGCAAGCATGCCTTTACTGGAAAATTTGATTTTATAACTTTGATTAAAGTTTGCAGGGGATATGGTGGCTTTGGTGCACTAGGACATTCTGTTTATCATAGAGAACTACTTCCTAGATTGGTTGAAGGTAATTGGAACGGGAGAATATGCCACATCGCGACCAGTGGGACACATACTGCTGCTATCAGCGAATCTGGTTAGTTATTCCATTTTCTTGTACCAATAAAAGCTACTTACCTGTACAACCAGTGTTTGCCCTTGCATCTGATTTGCTATATGGGAACATAGGCGAAGTTTATACCTGGGGTCGAGATCAAGGGGATGGTAGATTGGGCCTCGGTCCTAACCCAGGCCCCAATGAAGGAGGTGGCCTTAGCATCCCTTGCAAAGTAAAAGCTTTGCCAGTGCCTGCCACTGCTGTCTCCTGTGGTGGCTTTTTCACATTGGTGCTGACAGAGGAAGGACAAATTTGGAACTGGGGAGGTACTTATGTCTTGCGTCCTTATGAAAATTGATTGCGTGCGGTCCATTTGACAGGATGCAGGTGTTATCTTATCTTAGTTAGTATGGTGAAGGGATTTAGAGGTGATTTTTGATACCTGGTTTTGGTGTTTGAAGGAATAACAGAAATATTATATATGAGGTTCTGAGATGTATAAAGTCTTTGCTACAAGTTGCAGTATAAATGCTGCTGTGCTTCTTCTCTTATTCAATCCAATGAAAATTTGCCAACTACCTTGGATTGTTATATAGCTAGTTTCCATCAGATCTATCATCATAGTGGACACGGTTCTGTCTGCCTCCATTTTGTTCTATGTTTCTTACTTGGAGTCTTGAAATATTGTAAGACCTTCAACCGTATATTGTTTATATTTATTCCATTTCTTTTTGAAAGTGGATGCTTCACAATCCAAGCCCTCTTTTATCAAAATAATGACAGAAGTGTGTTAAACTTATAGTTTGGGCTCTTGAGGTCATTTGTGATCCCTTAGTTTAGTTTACTCAATGAGAATCTTTGTTTTCTACTCAGCAAACTCGAACTATGAGCTTGGAAGGGGTGACAAGATTGGAGGTTGGCAACCAAAACCAATTCCTAACCTTGAAAATGTTCGTGTAGTACAGATAGCAAGTGGTGGATATCACTGTCTTGCTTTAACAGGTAAAACATAGAGGCATCATACTAGCGGTACAACATTTGTGACATTTCTTTTATCGTCTCATTTCCTTATTTTAAGCCACAGTTATTTTCCTTATTCTTGATCGTTTAATCAGATGACAGTAAAGTACTTTCGTGGGGCTTTGGTGGACATGGGCAGCTTGGCCATTCTTCGATTGAGAGCCAGAAAGTACCAAGGGTGATTGATGCATTGGCTGATCATCGGGTTGTGTATATTACATGTGGGGGTTCATCGTCAGCTGCAGTAACTGGTAACTTGAAATATTTTATTTGAAAAGTGTTCCTCTATGGTGTATGTATCTCTTGTCGTAACCACATTCATTCCCACAATATTGTAGCACCAGATTACATAGAGTTGTCAACACATTCTTCTTGTGACTTATCCTTGGTAGAAGATTATATACTTCCATTGTTCATACTCATTTCCTTATCATTACAGAATTCATTGCATGGTTGGGAATCAGGTCCATGTTCATTCATCCCTACACATTTTAAGTACACGAGCTTTTCTTTTATTTGTTAACATCTCTTAAACCTTGTTTCCAATTTCTGAAGATGAAGGAAAGTTGTACATGTGGGGCAACGCCAAAGACCATCAATTGGGAGTTCCTGGTCTGCCAGAGGTACAACCTTGTCCTGTAGAAGTCAAGTTCCTGATAGATGATGACGGACTGGGAGCGTATAATGTCTTGTCTGTCGCAATCGGTGCATCTCATGCAATGTGTTTGGTTTCGAGGTCAGGTGATTGAAGTTGGCCTACTGTTAAAAGCTGTATGAATTTATCAACAGCCTGGAGATTCGGATTCTTCTTGCAGAAAGAGGTGAATACCGTTAAGCTACTTCAGGAGTGGTGAAAGAAAGATACTGTGTCAATGTTTCCATGTTAGATTCGGATCGTTGTACTCCACCACCAACACCCCTCATTCCTGTGGCTAAACTTCTCAGTTAGATGCTATAAGGTACTTTAGCAGTGGAAAGTCTCTTTACATGCTGCAGAATTACCCGAGTTAGTTGTCCAGTTTAGTGGAATGGCATGAACCAACGGACTTAGATTCTGGTTCTAAATCATTCCTGGAAAAATCATGAAATAATTATCTAAACCCTTTCTTCACCATGATTTGCATGCGTTGGTTTATTCAGATACAACAACTAGAATGGCTCCACTGGCCCATGAACACAGTATCTTCTTCCATTTTAAGCTACGATTCGAACTCCATATGTCAAGAAGTGAATTTTTTATTAAAAGGTGAAGGGCTGTGGAACATCTATCTACTCTACGGGATGCCAAAATTAATCTTTTTCGTGTTAAAATAATATTTTATATGAACTATTTATGTTGTTATTTTTTGAAGCCATAAAAGGTTTGTATTTTTTCTGTAAAAATGTTAATTTTAAAAAATTGATTATAAAAAATTTCATACTTAATTTTGTAATTGTTTAACTTTAAATTTTTAGCAAAAATAATGATATTAAATTCTTTGTTAATGGTCATGTTAAATGAGTCGTCTTTGGTGTCATCGTTAATACTCAGTTGAGAAGTTCTAGTGAGATTCTAGATACGGGAAACTTTGATAATATGCAACTTTAATCTTATTTAATAAAAAGACTATTTTTAATAGACCCGTGAATAATATATCATGAAAATATTACAAAAATATAAATAAATATGCATACATATTTAAAAAATAAAGAAAAATAAATCAATCAAATAAATATAAAAGATAAGAAAAAATCACGTTAAAAGAGTTTTTTTGCCAGTATAATTAGTATATTGTATGTGTTATGTATAAATTTTATTATTTAATAAATTAAAATATCAAATATCTCAAAATAATTATGAAATAAAACAAATAGTGTATAATTATTTTACAAAATTGAATAAAATTAAATTTTCTTTCTTTTACGACTGACTATATTGTTTATTATTTGGGGTATCGAACAATGAATTGAATTTCGTACCGTACCGGTGCCGGTACGGTACGTTCCGTTCCGGCGGGAAACCGGTACCGGTACGGGTATGGTTGGTACCGGGTAAAAATACCGGTCGGTACCGGCCAATTTCGTCGGTACCGGCCGGTACCGGCCGGTATTCAAAA
>JAOSBM010000003.1:1734791-1757758 GCA_027568955.1 Erythroxylum tenue
AGGAAAAAAAAAAACAGAAACAAACAACCCGTTAGTGATTTGTTTGATTCAACTTACAATGATTTTAGTAGTTATTTTAACTGTTTAATAAGGATGAAAACCTTATAGAGACTTGAATGTGAACTTTCTATATCTACACTACAAACATTAGGACTCTCTCTTTTTCGTATTCCATTGTAGAATTTCTCACCACCTTTTTTATTTTTGTATTGTATTCTCTAGCTCCACTAGGCAAGTCAATGGTCCAGTTATGTCAGTTCTAACAGATAAAAAAGGCTTAGGCGTGAGAGAAAGTTGTGGTTGTGTTCATGTTTTTGAGGATATGATTCTCCGGACAAGAAGAAAGGGCCAAATTCATCAGCTAATTGCTTTCAGTTTTCCATCAAACTTGATACATCCTCCCATCAAGCCAGCCATTGGGTCAGCCAAATAAGGTACGATATACATATGTAATAATTAATTACAAGAAAATTTCTATTAGAATAGTTTGACATAAATTTAACCAATTTTTTTTAATATTATAAAGTATTTTTATAAATAATTTAAGATACAAAGAGTACTTTTAAATAATCGAAAGCAAAAGAAAGGTCAACATCTTATTGGCGGTTTGCCCTTCATTTTCTGCTTAAATGATGTTTCATGCGAATAGAAAACTTGCTAGAGAGCAAATTCTTAAAAAAGGGGTGGCCTAGTTTCGAAGATGACACTTCCATTTCAGTGAGAAGTTCACTTTTCAAGTTATTCTGAACCATTCACGTCAATTTGATCTCCATATACAGTATACATATAGAAGATATTCATTCTACATAATTATGACGCCTTTGAATTTAGAAGTTACAAGTCATTGTCCAACAACAATAATGCAAAGCTTGTGAAGAATTGTCCACCGAAGAACAACCAGAACAAAGCAAAGCTGATACCAAGCACCCTTCGTTGAATAGGTAAATCGACACGATGTCAGAGAAGAAGAGCAGAATGTCGTGTCGGGAACAAAGGTGATTTTCAGATGTAGACTTTAGGATTTAAGAAAGAGGTAATTTTTTTTATTAATGTGTGACAAGTTGAGTTACATCAATATTTAAAGAAAAAAAAAATACCTATCCTATCGGTTCAAATAAAAACGTCAAGGGAAAGAACCGAAAAGAAAACCCTTGAAAGAGTGTTATAATTCCACTCAACGTAAAAATAAAATTAAAAGAAATGAATAATTAAAAACAACTCAAATATAATCCTTGAACCTAGTCGGCCGTGAGGTAGTTCGACATGATCTTCTCGGAGCAGCGACCTCAACCTCATGTAGCGTATCAAAAGCTACAAAAAACTGAAAAGAGAAATCCAATTTAGAGCAATAAAAAACACAGTAAGGTATAGGAAAAGCTTCATTAGAAAAGAGAATGCCCTAATTAAAAGATTAAAATACAACAGAACACCAAATCAGACCAATCTGAGTAAAATAATTGATAGTTTTGAAGCTCACCAATATATCATCTCATATATAAGTCATAAGTAGTAACAATATGAATCTGACCAACGAAAAGCTTGATATCGAAACACCTAGATCAAACTCAGTTTCGTCAACTTATGTAAAGAGTCAATTGCAACAGTAAACATATTCTATCAACTTGTTGTATAGATAAGATAGTCAATAAATGTTTTTGTTTGTATATATATATAGTGTTATCTTACGTGTAAGGTGGGTGTCAAATTTCATATCATAATGAGAAGTAAATAATTTATTAAAAAATTATTCTTAAAAAAATTCGAATTACATACACATAATAAAATATATACTACTTCTAGGCATATGGAATGGTATATTGGGTTCAAGTATTTGCATGAACAGATTATATTTATAATGTAGTGATTAGCTGTAAAACACATGATCAAGCCAAAAACTGATCAGAACATTGGTATAACCAAATAACCAAAAGATGGAATACCAACACTGGACAGTGGACACCAGTGGATGTGAGAAGAAAAAAGAGTGATCATACACATGGTCTATATATATGTGTATTCATACTTAAATACCAACTAGGTGTCAATGGAGTGGAAACATGGGTCCTACCTATCTCCTATAAGTTGCCTTTGATTCTTATTCTCCAGTTCCTCACAAGAGTGCGGTATATCACTAGCAAGGTTAGGAGATGGAACCAAATATCGAGCTGCAGAACAGAACCAGACCCAGAAAGGACAAACTGGAGGATGAGGAGGAGGAGAAGAAGAAGAAGATAGGAAATGGCAAAAACAAGAAGGTTGGAGGCATGAAAGCAGTACCCTTTATTCTTGGTAATTTCCCTTTTCTTCTCTCTTTTTTTTAAAAAAACTTTTCATTCATGTTTTAAGCTAATAACATCACTTAATTCTACTTTCTTTGAGCCCTTTGATGTATATAGATTATGTTATTCTGCAAACTTTTATCCGTTCTACAAGCTATAGCGCCATTATCAGAGTCATTTGTATGCAGAGGAATCGATGCATGTGACTCTGTTGTCTATATATGATCTCACAAGAGAAAAGGTTAGATCACTTCACTGACTTAGCTCACGGGCTTGTTGGGGAGTGAATGTTTTACATAGGGAATAGAAATCTGTATATAGTATTATTATACCAGCTCTTTTGGCAGCTACTTACATTGTCAAATAGTAGCGGAAAAACACCTTATATATAATTAATAGATATGTGCAATATATGAGATAGATAGCTCATGATTTTAAGCTAGTTACAGCTTAACCAGAAGAACTAGTGTTTGAATCTTAGAGATGTTCAAGGAGGAATTTAACCGTTTCGCACCGGGTCTGAAGAAGGATTAGTATCGTGGGCTCGAGCCTATACATCCTGGTCTAGAAACTAATAAAGAAAAAGATAGATATATGTGAAGAAAAGAAAAGCTTCAAAGTTGGCAGGCTGATTTACAAGCTTACCAATCGATGAATACAGTCTTCAAGAATGAAATAACTGATAGGCTGAAATTGGTCGTTGCCTTCAAGTCAAAGGAGACAAGTTGGTGTCTCAGAATCACTTATTCAATATATAATGCCTTTTGGTTTAATTAGTTTAATATCTTTTTGTAGCTAAACATGACACATCGTCAGATGACTTTATGAAATGGTTTCACGTCTTTCTGTAAGTAATGATAGTCTTCTTCCTTTCTATAGAGAAGGAACAAGTTAGTGCCCATCATTGACAGAGCCTTGTTAGTGGGCATCGAACTTATCATAAATCTAAGCAGAGTATGCAGGATTAGATGCTAAAACTGCTACATAGTAACTTAGTGCTGTATGTCAGCATGTTAGACTGAATATATATATTATAGAACATTTAAATTTATTACCCTTGTCGTAAATTAAGGAAAACATTATGTAGCCGGTGATTAGTGGCGTTTCAGTACGTACTTGTCAGCTTCGAGTCTCCCAGCCATTATATTGTTGTGTGTTCTATGTAATCACTAAGAAAAATATATCTTCAAATAATGTGTTCATACGATCTGGAGCTGTTGTTGGTGATGTGATTTTCAGGTTTCTGAGAATATAGAAGACTTCCTCGTAAAATGTCAGGATTAGGAATTATGATGCTTTTATATGGATGAGTTACATCTGCAGCTACAATTTTTTCCAACAATCAAATATTCAAGGATTTGCTGTTTTCTGCTAAATCCCATTTCCAATGTCTGCAGAATCCAGTCACTTAATTTTCATATGCAGATGTTTACGACAAAACCAGAAATTATGTTTAAACCACATCTTTCTTTGTCTTCTTGGACAGCAACTGAAGTATGTGACAGATTCTCCAACGTTGGCTTCCATGCTAACCTGATATCGTACTTAACACAGAAGCTGGAGTTGCCATTGGTAAAGGGCTCCAACATTGTCAGCACTTTTGATGGAACCGCCAGTTTGACAACAATAATTGGAGCTCTGATTGCTGACTCATTTGCCGGAAGATATTGGACCATTTTTGTGAGCTGCCTTTTCTATGAACTGGTAAATTTCCATCTCTTATCTCCATATGTGTTTCAATTTTCGGGTAAACTTTGAGCAGTTCATATAAACATAATGGAACTTTTATGAGTCTTATTGCAGGGATTGATTTGCCTTACCATAACTGCGGTCCTAAAGTCACTACACCCGCCGCCATGCCTAAATGTGGTGAACTGCAAGGAAGCTTCAGGATTCCAACTTGGAATCCTGTACTTGTGTCTCCTACTCATATCTATTGGCTTGGGGGGAATTAGGCCTTGTGTACTTTCTTTTGCTGCTGACCAAATTGCCATGGACAAAGCAAGTGTTGAATCTAGAGGCTGGAATTTCTTCACTTGGTACTACTTTAGCTTGGGGGTGGCCAGATTAACAGCAGTAACTGTTGTTGTTTATATCCAAGACAATGTCGGTTGGACTTGGGGTCTAGCAATACCAACAATTGCCATGGCTGTGGCTTTTTTAGTATTTATATGCGGTTCGTCACTTTACAAGAAGGTGAAGCCTGAAGGTAGCCCAGTTGTCAGATTGGCTCAAGTGATAGTTGCAGCTTTACGGAAGAGAAAAGGTCTGATACCGAGAGATGCAGGGCAATTGTACCAAAATCAAGAACTTGATGCTCCTATTTCTGTGCATGGAAAGCTTTTGCACACTGATCAGTTCAGGTTAGCTTTGTTTCTTTTCCCCCCCACCCCTCCCCTTTCCTTGATTCAAATTCAACCTGAAAGAGAGAAAAAGTAGGAAAGTTTCTGAATTGCAGGCTTTGACACATGCAGGTGGCTTGATAAGGCAGCAATAGTGAAAAATGGGGAGGAAACAAACCCACCAAATCTGTGGAAACTTGCAACTGTGCATAGAATTGAAGAGATAAAATCCTTCATCAGAATCCTGCCAATTTGGGCTGCAGGAGTCATTCTTGTTTCAGCCACTTCACATCAGAGCAGCTTCCAAATCCAGCAGGCTCGCACCTTGAACCGTCACCTATCTCACTCCTTCCAAATCCCACCAGCAAGTTTGTCTGTTTTCAGCATCCTAACACTCCTGGCAGGACTCGCACTGTATGATCGTGCCTTCGTTCCCATTTCTCGACGCTTCACTGGAAACCCCATGGGCATAACGTGCTTGCAAAGAATGGGGATAGGCCTCTTCTTAAGCATCATTGGAACAAGTATAGCCGCACTAGTTGAGACCAAGAGAAAATCAGTTGCCACTCACTACAATTTACTTGATTCACCCAAAGCAATCGTCCCCATGAGTGTGTTCTGGCTAGTTCCACAGTTTTGCTTTCATGGATTAACAGAAGTGTTCAAGACTGTTGGGCAGTATGAGTTCCTTTATGATCAATCACCAGAAAGCATGAAAAGCATAGCCATAGGACTCTTCTGGGTAGCAAATTCTGTAGGTAACTACTTAAGTACTCTAATAGTTTCACTGATTCACAAGTATACAGGTCACAGGAACAACTGGTTACCTGACAGAAACCTGAATAGAGGGAAGCTAGACTACTACTATTGGCTTGTAACTGGCATTCAAGTCATAAACTTGGGGTATTACTTAGTCTGTGCTTGGTTTTACACAAACAAACCTTTGGAAGAGGTTAAGAAAATAGATGGTGAAGACATTGTAGATGAAGCTGCTAAGAATGGCAGGGTACTAGAGAATGGTACATCTGGATCAGTTTAGACTTGCTGTAAGATCACATTGTTGTACTATAAGTTATTATGTTTTTATAAAAGGCCCTTCTTCTTTTGGTTTTAAATTCAATAGTTTATTTAATTAAATATCAACCAAATAACACAAAATTTAATTTATTGTAAAAATAATATAAAACTTGATTCTTTTTGTTAATTCTGTTGAATAAATAGATATGTTTTCAATTAAAAGTTAAAATCAATCATTTATTACTTCTAAAAATAACTTTAAAATACTAAAATTTTAGTGTATTAAATATTATATTTGTTAAAAATATAATATTACTAAAGTTTAAATCAAATCTCTAGTATATTGTCATTCCTAACCTTACCTAATTAACCAACAAAACCAGAGTTTAACTAAATTGGATTTGGATGCTCTTAATTTAGTGATGGGATGTGAAGCAAAATTCTAAATTCTAAAGAAAGTCATGTTTTGTGTGTCCTTGTCCCGTGGAAAGGGTTTAGGGGAGTTCCAGTAAACCCTCCAACCACACCCCAGCGGTTCATGTTCTACCGGTAAAAAAGAACAAAAAATAAAAAAGAAAAGACAAAAAACACTCGCCGAGAAAATCAAATCCTGGAAACTACGACAAACCCACCCAGATCTTGTCTTTGAGCCTATCGTCCTCTTAGATCTGAGAAAATATCTGGGTAGAAACAGAGAGCTGTTGTTGGGGGGAGATGGGTGAGATTGCAACGTGCAGTAACAGTAGGAGCTCGGAGCTGTCGCCGGAGGAAGAGAGAGTTTTAATCAGAGACATTGCGATGACTGCTGAAACTAATAGCAGCGAAGGCGATTCCTTTTACTTAATTACGCAAAGGTAAACAAGCCCCATAGGCCCATATAGATTCTCCAATTGGGTAACTAAAGTTTGATGAAATTTTTTATTTTTCTGTTTGGTGTGAAAATTTGTTGGCTTTGTTTTAACTTTTTAAGAAATCGTTCTTAAATTTCAGGTTTGATTCTTTTTCTTCTGGAAAGCAAGCAACTTTCTTTAGTTCTTTGAACTTCTAATGATTTGGAAGCTAAGTATTTAACTTTGGAATACAGTAGATATGGTCTTTGTGGCGCTCTTTTTTGTTCCCCTTTGTTTTGCCAGGGAGTTCATAAAAATGATTTTACTTACTGGTGAACAGATGGTGGCAAAGTTGGATCGAGTACGTGAATCAAGAGCAGCAAAATGGCATAAATGATGGATCCTCTTCCTTAGAGCATTCTGACCCTGTTTGTTCTTCAAAGAGGCCTGCTAGTATTGATAATTCTGATTTAATTTATGATGGCACATCAGAGGACTCCAATATCAGCATTGAAATTCAGGATAGTCTTTTAGAAGGACGTGACTATGTGCTGCTTCCACAAGAGGTTTGGAGCCAGTTGCACTCATGGTAAGTAATATGGTTTTGGTATGATCTTGAGCATCATCTTTTGAACGTTTTGAACCCTTGTGAATTTTCTGCACCTGCTTTCGCAAATTGTTTTTGTTGACTTTAAGCTTCAAAGTTTATAGCATTTCTTAGTCTACTTTTTATGTTGAAGATCTAGTTCCAACAGAGGATTGTATGCTTTATAGTTGGTTAAGGACTAGGTCAGATTACGTTATGCTGCATTTGATTGGGACTTTCTTGGTGAGCTGTTGCTGTGTACTTTTGCATGCTTTAAGGTCCAATCTTAGCTATTCAATCATATAACTATCATTGGCTTATACATGGTCAATCTTGGGGAAAATGTCTTGTATTGAGGGTTTCTTCAAGTGGTCCAATCGTCAAAGTCAGTGAACCTTTGGTTGGTTGACAATGAGGTGGTGAACCAAGTGGCATGACCTTTAATAAGAAGGACTCCGATAAAGGAAGCCAGTAGCTCAAAAATGGAAATTTGGGTTTTGTATTTATAGTTGTGGCTTCTGATAAACTGTTGTTTAAAAGGTAGCAATCATTGCGTTCTTATACATAGGTATGGAGGAGGTCCAACATTGGCACGGAAAGTGATTAGCTCTGGTCTTTCGCAGACCGAATTAGCAGTTGAGGTCTATCCTCTCCGTCTTCAACTTATTGTTACGCCTAAGGTTGACCGTTGGACTATAAGAATAAGCAAGAAGGTACATGTTTGACATCACATATCTTTTTATCTCTGCATGCTGTAATAGGGACTGCATAGTATCTCTTGTGAGATATTTGATGAGGATACTATGTGAGATATTTGATGAGCCATTTGAGTATTTGGTCTCTTTTAGGTTACGTTTAATCTCATTATTGTTGCGTGTTAAACAAACTAGCAGATATATAACCCAAAAACATTAAGTACATTACACAGCCCTTGAAACCTTACCCCATTACATTATCAGTTTATTTACTAGTCTATTGACACCGAAGACCAGCCTGACCATGGGCATCTCTTTTTAGTACCAGTTCCCCCACCATCACAGTATTACCATCAGTGGCGTTGACAGGTTAGCTTGACCATTGTATACACAGTGTTGCTACCAGCTCACATTAGTTTGGGCTCATTAGTATGTTCAGAATTGATATACAACAGGCAGTGCCACCATAATAGTCATAGATTGGAAAAACTTTGAAACCTAGATCATTGCTTAGCCCATGAAACATGTCAATATGTAGCCCTTGCTCATCCTCTGAAGCTTTTTCTGTTATCTGAACTTGAAATCTCTAACATGGAATCCTTAGTTCATAAGCACCGGAAAGCTCCCTTTGGTTAAGCATTGTCAATCTGTAGTTCAAAATTTCCAGTAGTTACAAACAATATTTGTCACCTCTTGTATTTAGCGATTATAAAAGCCATGTTCAAGTTTTTAATAGTAAAATCAATAAAAGTTTATTCACTAACTTGAAGGTTTATTGCTATTTAGAAATTGAAATGACTGATCTCTAAGTTCTACTTATTTTGGCAGGAGACAATTGGAGAGCTTCATAGAAAGGCCTGTGAGATCTTTGATCTGAGTTTAGAACAAGTAAGGTCAAATATCTCATATTTTGAACAAAATATATTTGGCAATTCTAGTATTTTGCAGCATGTCCTCTGAATAATCATTTTTTTTTCTTATTTTGATGTCCACATTGTTTCTTGACAGGTATGCATTTGGGATTATTATGGACACCGAAAGCATGCTTTGATGAATGACATGGATAGAACACTTGATGATGCCAACATACAGATGGATCAAGATGTGAGTGATAAATTGATTGCCCTGTGTTTTGGAACAATATGTACATGTCTATTGCCTGTGTATCACGTAAAAGATAGTTTCAAGAATTATATGTGGTTCGAAATCATATTGTGTTATGTAAATATAAGTGAAATTGCCACCTCATCTGAAAACCATAGTGATTTTACCTTCCACTGCCACACTTTGGTCTTCTTAAAAGCAGTACCAAAACCGTATTTGGAATGCCCAATTTTTCTACAGTACCTTATAAGTACTAGGGAGTTAGCACTTCTGCTTTATATTTGCCTTTTTTGGTTACTCTTACATCCAATATTAGTTGTAGCCCATTTGAGTTTGGATTCCACATCTCCTTCATAATTGGTACGCTCTATGAAGCCATTGTCTAGTTAAATAGCAAAGTATTGAACCTGCATGGCAACACCTTGAGTTCTGTTGCACTATAGCAGCTTCTTCATTGCAAAAAAATAAGTAATGTTCGCAAAGAAATGTCTTCTCACACAACATGAGGTGGGAGAGTGTTATCTTTTTGAAAGAAAAAAATTCTAGATGGAATTGATGGCATTCTAACCTTAGTTTCTGAGGTCTGAAATTGTAGTTTAATGCATTCTGATACTTTCTGCTACATTTTACTTGCACAATTTTTGCATTCAGCATTGTTTTCCATTCCACTTTGGACAAGCTTGTACCCTCTAACTTTGACTCCTCAGTGACATATAATCACCCTCAAACTAATGGTGCTAAATCACAATGTTTTTATTGTCTCATTGCTATAAGATATATAATCTAGCATCATGTAAAACCCTTTGCATCTACTTCATGAATGCTGCTGCCATAGTATTCAAGAAATGATGCCTTTTCTCTTTTTAACAGTTGGCTTTTCTTTTCTTCTACAATTAAATATACAGATACTGGTGGAGGTTCTAAACAATGTCAATGGTACTGCGTTGAGTGGTTATAAGAGTTCTATTCAAGACAATGGATCTTCTAAGAAGGAAGCTAGTTCTATTCTTTTAGAGCCTTCTAAGTCAAGCTTCTCAATTGCAGGAGGTCTATCTGCAAGCACAGGTGGTTCAAAAAGCTGTGGTTCAGAGCTTTCACAAGGTCAGAACCCAATAGCTTTGGGTAGGGAGTTGGATAACACATATGGGAGCAGTGGTGTTACCACAAGGGGATCTTCTGGTGGATTGATTGGGCTGTTGAACTTAGGGAACACTTGCTTTATGAATAGCGCAATACAGTGTCTTGTTCATACACCAGAGTTTGCAAAATATTTTCGGGAGGATTATCACCAAGAGATAAATTGGCAAAATCCCTTGGGTATGGTGGTAAGTTGGGGATGCAATGATGTGAATGCCATTTGCCATAATTTTGTGTCATCATGATTGCAAAAAGTAATTAAACATGCTGTACGAAAAGTTTAGTGTGGTTGCTTGAAGACTTTGTGGTGGAATAGTTCACTGCACTTTTACTGGACTTAGTCCCAATGGGTTATCATCAATTTACATAATAGAGTTTCATAGTTTAATGAGCTTGAATAAGGGTTGATGATCTTGGATAACTTTAAAGCTGGTTACCTTTTTCTCACTGTCTCTGTCTCCAAACAAAAAGAGTTTCTCTTATCCTTGGATCCTGAGGAACTTCTGCAGGTTCAGCATTTGTCTTTTGGATGCCATCTTTATCATTCTTTTGGTAAAAAAAAAAAAGCCTTCTATCTGTTATTCATTGTGGAACCTAATGTTGGATTATATTTCTTACAGAATACAACTTTTGAAGTTTACGTATCTACCCTTCGAGTGAATCTTTTTTGAGATGTGCATAGTAATTTTGAGAGTAAATTTTATTTATTGTTGATTTATTTTAACGTTGTTTGTTTATGGAAGCAATTGAATTTGTGATGGCAAGTTGTTGCAGCCGTTCTGGAATTAGTAGACTATGGCTGAATCTCTATTGCCTTTTTGTTTATTGAATGAATGTATTCCTTTTTGTAGGGTGAGCTAGCCCTAGCATTTGGTGAGTTACTCCGCAAGCTATGGGCACCAGGACGAACATCAATTGCTCCTCGCCCATTTAAAGCAAAACTTGCTCGTTTTGCTCCACAGTTCAGTGGATATAATCAGCATGATTCTCAGGTTCTTAATATCATCCAATTGTTTGTAGATATGTAAATTGCTTGAAGTTGGCTTACATGTACCTATTATAATGTTTTCAGGAACTTTTAGCATTTCTTCTAGATGGTCTTCATGAAGATTTGAATCGTGTCAAGCATAAACCTTATATTAAGTCTAGAGATGCTGATGGTCGCCCAGATGAAGAAGTTGCTGATGAGTACTGGGCAAATCACATTGCTCGCAATGACTCGATAATTGTTGATGTGTGCCAAGTGAGTTTTACATATTATAAAAATTGTTTACCTCAGAATTTGATTCATGAGTTAGTAAATTGACATTGTATTTATTATTTCTGCATGGTGAGTTTGCTTGACTATGTTTTTTATTCTTTGGCTTGATTTCAGGATTGCTGACATGTTTTTTTTTAAAGTTTTTACTCACTATAATAGACTACATGCTGAATTATGGTATAAACATGACTCTTTATGTTCATTTTCTTGTCTTAGAACTAAGTATGCTTTTGTTTAGTTGTTAAAGCAGGTAATCTTAGTTCACTGAATGATTTTAAACATCGAATGTCTTTTATCTTGTGAAATAATTGTTACTTCTGCAATTTGGCCTTTTGGAGTAAAATCTATTATTGGACTGCACAGTGTATTTATTGTGAATCTTTTATTGCTCAGTTATTGTTCTAGGTTTCGTTTCTTTTTTAACCTCTGCATAGATTCTGTATCTTAGAGCTGGAGCCATGAATAATATCCCTTTTCATAAAGTTTACTGTTAACTTCTTGCCAAGGAAACTTATTTCACCTAATGTTGTTAACAACCTATCGTATATAAATTCCAGTGAATCCAGCTCTTTGTGCAACTGTTTGGAGATATCCTTGCTATTATTTGAAGCTCTTTATATTTGAACCTTAATACTTTTCCATTAGGTTATTAGACGCAAATGATTGGTGTATTTTTCCTTATATATGTTGTGTGAATACCATTTGCAGTAGTTCCTGTATCTGATCCTGCTTAAATTTGGAAGATGTACCTCAATCCATTTGACTTTTGGGCAGGGACAATACAAGTCAACGTTGGTTTGCCCTGTGTGCAACAAAATCTCCGTGACATTTGATCCCTTCATGTATCTTTCTTTGCCGCTGCAGTCCACCACTACACGATCTATGACTGTGACAGTTTTTAGTTGTGATGGAAGTGCCCTCCCATTTGCTTGCAACTTGAATGTTCCAAAACAAGGAAGGTGCAGGGACTTGATTCAAGCACTCAGCAATTCTTGTTCCTTGAAGAACAATGAGGAGCTTAAACTTGCTGAGGTTTTTAGTTTGAACATTATGAATAATGTGCTTATAAATATTGCTTTCGATGGATCATCTTAGCTGATTTTGTTGTTTCTAGGTACGGAACCATACTTTTCAACAGTTTTTAGAAGACCCATTAATTTCATTGTCTACAATCAAAGATGATGATCACCTTGTTGCATACAAGATTCCAAAGTCAGGGAAGAAGACACTTCCGCTTAGATTGATCCATCGCTGGCAAGAGCCGTGCGTTTCAGTAAATTTATAATTTTGTCCTAATTACTCCATGTGACATTTTGGTATGGGTTTCATAGGACTTTGGTGTTTAGGTTCTTTGTGATGTTTATCTTCTCCATTTGTGCATGTATGTTATAGATATGTGCAAATGCCAATAAGTAATAGCTTGTTTGGCATGTGGTCCCATGCCTATACACAGCACACTTTCGAGCTCTTTAGGAAAAAAGGAAAATATAGTTATATGCATAATGGTGTGCCTTGATTTATATTGATTTAATTTACTTCTTGGGCCAAATGATGTGCCTTGATTTATATTGATTTAATTTACTTCGTGGGCAAATGATGTGCCTTGATGTATCATCATCATCATCATTAACACCCAGTTGATGTGCCTTGATGTATATTGATGTAATTTACTTTTCAGGCTAACAATTGGTACTCAGAATGGACCAGAGTGCTATCCCAACTGGACTCCATTTGTCTCAGTGGTTGCATGTGATGAACTTACAAGAGGTGACATTCAAACAGTGGTTCAGACAATGCTTTCCCCTTTGCTGAAATCTGAGATACGGGCTAAGTCTGGTGATATTATTGACTCACTGACACCATCAAATACCTGTCATGACAGCAATTCTGTTGAAAAATGCTGTGACCCTTTGACAGATTCAGTCAACAAGAATAATAATAGTTCAAAAGCCACAGAATCATTGAAACTACCTCTTCAGCTTGTTGATGAAAATAATGAGTGCGTTGACCTTACCTTGGGAGAAGAGAAAGTCATTAAGCTTTCTTCCTCATTGACTTCGATATTAGTATATCTTGATTGGTCACAAGAGTTATTAAAGATGTATGACACTCATTTCTTGGAAAGCTTACCTGAAGTATGCAAATATGGGCCTGTGAATAAGAAAGCTCGTACTGAACCTCTCTCCCTTTACACTTGTTTGGAAGCGTTTCTCCGAGAAGAGCCCTTGGTACCAGAAGATATGTGGTTAGTGTCCAATTGTTCCCATTATCAACTGCTTCCTAGAAAGCAGACTTGTCCTTCTTGACATATATATTGCCTTGTTTTGTCATTTTGTGAAGTTGCATACGTTCGGGTTATCTTGCCCATTTGAAGCTTTCTACGTTTCCTTTTACATTTCTTTTCTAGTGTTGTAGTCTAATAATCCTGTTTCATTTGGATGAATTATGTGTTAGCATCACCTACAGCCCTAGTAACTAATCTGTTCTAATGCAAGGAGCAGAAACAACTTCAATAAAGCGACTAATGTATTGAATTTGACAGGTTATGCCCAAAATGCAAAGAACGTCGTCAAGCAAGCAAGAAGCTCGACTTGTGGAGGCTTCCTGAAGTTTTAGTCATCCATTTGAAGAGGTTCTCGTACAGTAGGTCAATGAAGCATAAATTAGAAACATTTGTGAACTTTCCCATTCATGACTTTGACTTGACAAAATATGTAGCCAACAAAAACAACACCCAACGTCAACTCTATGAACTCTATGCCTTAACAAACCATTATGGTGGCATGGGGAGTGGACACTACACTGCATATATCAAGGTGAGTGTAGGACTCATTGTGACTTCATGGTCATGAATGCTGAAATAAAACGAAAAATAGTAATACTAGTCTAAAATCATAGTTTTTTTATTACCATCTAATATTCTGTCTAATGTGCAGCTCCTTGATGAGAATAGGTGGTATAACTTTGATGACAATCACATATCACCAATTAATGAAGAAGAAGTAAGGTCAACTGCTGCATATGTTCTCTTTTATCGGAGATTGAAGTGTGCTGATGCTGCTAGTAATGGGCAGCCTGATGCAGCTTATTCCAATGGGTCATCCCACAAGTGAACTCCATGATCATGCATGTATATTGCTACACTGGGACAATCGTTTTCAGGTATCTAAATTACTATGAAGAATGTACAACTTCAAGAAACTGTTGAAACTTGCCAGTTGGCTCTCACATTTTTAGATTGGGAATCTAATTAGTTACAAGTTTTGAAATTTGAAAATTTTCTTTCTATGTTCAAATTATTCTTTGTTGTCATTCTATTGCAATCTGCGAGCATTGAAGATTGAATTTGACAATCTTGATAATGAGAGAGACAAAACATCTGTCTGCACAAACATCTGCTTATATGAATCACTTGTAAAACACACCGAACGATCAGTGAATTTGTGTACTTTAAAAAGACACTCTAGATTTACATATCCTGCTGTTAAAACTGAAAACTAGTCGTAGATTTCTACCTTTAGCCATCCCCCTATATGTTGAACCTACAAAATCGAACCATAGGAAGAAAATGGAAACTAAGTTTCTTTTGAGGTTTCCATGGAAATTAGGTTCACATCGAAATAATAATGAACACTGACTTACTAAGCACCCCGAGTTATGGCTTCCTTTTTAACTTCCTGAATTTTTTTTTTGTTAAGTTTTTATGATTGATTTGGTTTTACAGGCAAAAGGGCTGATACTGCAGATTCCATGCTTTTTACAGAAGTAGTGGTAGTAGAGACATCATTGTGCTCCAACCAGTGCAAGAACTGATTTATTCCAAGCATGAGGAACTTGTACTATTTTTATCTGTAGTTACAGGTGGTTCAATCCTTCTGCCTCTGAATTCTAAGCAATTCCGTGAGGAATTATAAGCGGTGAAGCTTATTGGCATGCGTATCATTGAGCAATTTAATGATGCAAAGAGAGAAGAAATTGGACTATGAGTGCTCACATTTTGTATAAATTAACTAGAATATACGGCCTTGGATTGGGGAGTCATTGGAAAAAAAAAATGAATACATTCTTAGACTAACCTTATGATGGCACTCATAGTTTGATTTCCTTTCTTGTAAGCAGTAAGGCTTGGACGTCATAAGTATCTTGTTCTCTTAACATGTCATTGATCACTGGATGGTTGCTTACAACACAACAATAGATACAACTCCATAGTCGAAGCCCACAGAAAACTGTCAGAAGTAAAGACATGGTAGGTACTATCAGGATGGTTATGGTGATCTAGTGACTGCAATAGTTTTTATCATAATTTATGTTGTAATTGGTCATCTTTGATCATTCTATTTGGCTTTTGTTACTTAAAAATCAAGTAGAAGCATATGTTGTTTGTTTCACTTGCAGGAAGTGATCTGTGACTAAACAAGAGAATTTGTTGGATATAGACATCGGGTTTTCATTTAGGCAATGCACTGTCTCTGTCTGCATGCTTCAAGTCCTTTCAAGTTCAATCAGAACCGAATATCTTAACTTGAGCCTGATCGACCAGGGCTTTTTACCTTGGCCTGAGCGTATGTTAGAAACCATCCCTTTTAACAACCCGGTCATACAGCAATCACTGGTGGGCACAATCTCAATGCCTCTGAAATTGCCTCATGCATGTCTCCAAGTTCATCAAAGCATGTGAATCTCACCAATGTTTGCATTCACCCCATAACCTAAGATACTCTTGTAAATAAATCGACCCAAATGCAGAAAAAAGGAAGACTAAGCGTTGTGACATTATTTTGAAGAGTCGTCTAATCAAGGTCTGAGTGTTTTCTCTTTTATATAAGTGAAATTTATAGTTATTATTTTTCAGGTACCTAATGAATAAATATATATAAAATAATGTATATTTTGAATAAATTATTTAATAATTTAACACTTCAAAGATAAATTATTTGATGAATTAGTCACCTAGAATTAGAATTAGATGATGGATTCGATTCAAACTTACAAATCAATATTGTGTATTGCAATAAGCAGATATGTAAAAAGCATTTTTGAGAAACCAAAAATAATTCAGAACGGTAACATCAAAATGTTAACACTTGTATATATATGGAGAGAAAATCCTGTTGATATGTAGCCATCAGGACGATAAATTTTCAGATATGTGAAAGAAATGATGCTTCTTTGCCGCAATGTCACGACTCCTTCTTGAACTTTTTTTTTTTGTAACAACGAAGAGAAAAGAAAACTACCTCGTAAAAGAAATACCACAAGTATCAGCTCATATAATCAAGGAGAGGGAGTTAGGAATATCATTCCAAACCTGAAAATTTGAAGCAATGCCATGACTCAGTTTAGCCAGACAATCTGCTACAAAATTACCTTCACGAAGCACATGTCTAATAGAACAACTCCAAGGCCTAACAAGGAAAGCTTGAATATTCATAACCAAAACAGACAGAAGATGTGAAGAGATAACACCACAAGTCACCATTACAACTTTGTATTTGCAGTACAGAAATACATGAATACTAAGCATTCTTCGTAATCTTCCAATGTGATTCACACCGCCAATAAATTGCATCATTTTGTATTACTAAATGACTAATGCTTCTATGCCTCATCCACTAGTTTGAATAAAAAAAGGTCCATGCGATACTGACGTAGTAGTCTATAAGAGCTTCTTCTCTGATTTTCCACATCATAGTGCATCCAGCAACAACAATAATCATTAGTGTTCTTTTCCATATGACATTTTTTATTCAAAACCTGTTATTATTTAGAACTTTGATACTAGCTAGACGATCCTATGATAACTCAAATCCTATAAAAACACCAAATAAATAACAATTACGTAACGTTTGAAATGACAAAAAGAAGAAAAAAGCTTAAAGATGATGTGCTTCGTCAGAAGTCTAATGGGTCGGTAAGTCCCATCAACCCCAGAAGGCGTCATTTGCAGTAAGGCATGATCTTATCGTGTTTTTTTTGTGTCAACTTAAATTTGGATGTGGAAAATCGTAGCTGTCTTTCATTGTCGGTCACAAAAGTGAATGATGTACATACGTGTTTGCCACTTTCATCTTAGATTATATACATGCCATTGAAGGTTCTTCTAGATTAACGTGCATAATAAGGATGTTTTGGCTAAACTAAGCGCTATTAGTAATCTGAAAATGCTTGACAAAAGTTGAAGACGTGCGTTTTCCAAACATGATTTGATTAATACTTAAATGGCGAATTACTAAAGTGAGATGCAAAAACCGTAGCCGTTGTTATATAGTGATTTGCAGCCAATGGCAGAATCTGACTGAACACTTCCGTCTGGTGTTGGACAATATAATAAATTAGGAAGGCTGATGACACTTGCATGCGTTGCGCTCGTTAGGACCATGAAACAAAGTAGGCACTAGTTGCTGTCTAGCGATAAAAGAAATCTCTGTTTGAGGAAAAGGGTTTTGCATCTTTTCCATGTTGCAATCCATCGTAAAGATACGATATATTGTGTATTTGCTTCGGCGTGGAAATTTAAATTTCACAATCAGACATGCTTCTTTAACATACTTTTACTTTGTCTATCGACTTTGTTCTGGTAAGGAGTAGCATCAAGAAACAATATGTCTTGTTTAATTTAACTTTTGTTGTTCTGTGAATGGATTCCACATTTCCACTAAACTTGATCAGCCAACATACCTGCTGTCTCTAGGTGAGAAAAACTGAAATTGTTGGTTCATATCTAAGAGGAATCTGACATTCATAATGTCAATTTCACCACTTAATCTTCATGTTTAACTTTTTTTAATTATCGTGTTAATCTTATTCAGATCGTTAATTAGATATATATGAAAGGTCTTACCACATCATTTATGACGTTTATTTTTCTTGATTAAAATGTCTAATGGCTTACATTAAGTTCTTAACTGTAGTCAAAATGCATATATTATTGGTGAAATCAGATCCTTATAATTAATATCTATAAATTGTGATGTGCCTTAATTATAAAGATCTGTAAATAATTAATAATTATCGATCTTAAAGATATCCATTGACAAAGACGAGTGAAAGATCCACTTTGCAAAGTTTTGAATATCAAACACTCTCTTGATGATGTAGCTCAACTTTATAAATTGACATTTGCGATTGTCATGCACCAAAGACTAGAGTACCACTTTGATTATACAAACGTTTGAAAAGAAAGACAAACAAGCAAACAAACTTAGAATATTGGATTATGCGTTCTCCACTTTCTTCTTTCAATTTACTGGATTTTCATCTTCAAATGGTAACGATGTTTAAACAAAGAGGAGCAAAGGTAATCCCTCCAATGGAAAGAAAAACGAAAACCAGATCCCATCTCTTTTCTTTTATATGGTTTTGGTGATAAGTTCGATGGAGACTGCTAATTTCATCAATTGGGATCGATGTGGAGAAACGTAAACGAATTTTCATGGTTGTTGCAAAAGCAACAAAATCATTACGTATTTGTGGGTAGGTCTAAGAGATCCAATAAGTGTAAAGAAGTTGAAACTTTAAGGTGTTCAACTATATACATCACGAGTTTTAAAATTTTTTTAAAGATATATAATTTTAAAGAAGTAAAAAAAAACATGAACACGGTCTTGAAAAGTTGGAAAAGAAGGTTGTCAAGTGGACTTGAATATAACATGTTTTATTAAATTAATCTAAATATTACCTGCGTACGAGTTCTTTATTCGTGAAATACTGAAATGTTTTATGCTTGATTCCTAAAATTATAAATTTTTCTTCACGCATAAAGAACAGCAAGAATGTGGAGTTGTTTATATAAAAATTAGTGGTCTGTGCATATGTCTTCTTCTGTCGTTACTGTTCTAAACCTGTATTTAGTTGGACTTATATCAGTAAAACTTTTGTCAATAGAATTTTCTTTTCTTGTAGATCTTTTTTTAGAAGAACTTTTCTAAGACGTCAGTTGACTGTTTGGCTGTCATTTAAAAAAGAACTTTTTTGAAAGAGCTTCATACAATACACTGTTTGACAACATAAAAATAAAAGGCAATTTTAATTTTAATTGTATTTTATTTTGTAATAAAAATTATATATGCACATAAATATTATTTAAAGTATATTAAACAATATGCAAAGCACAATATATTAATTATTATATGATTTTAAAACATATAAAACATAAATAAAAATATGTCTAACCAAATCTTTTATATAGATTATAACATAAGTAAACTAATATCGAAAATGAATATTAAAACATATAAACAAGTCAAATAATATTATATAAATCTCAAAATAAATATCAAATTTGAGTAAATAGTTAAATACATAATAAAAAGAAAGATGAGTTTGTGGGTATTGTGGGAATTATGTGTAAAACATAAGGACAAAAGAGACTAAAAAATAGGCTAATTAATTGATATGAAAAATTACCCGAAAAAGCGTTTTTTTTAGAAATTTTAAATTTGAGCTTCTTAAAAAGCTGTATTTTGGTTTTCAAAAAAGTCATATCTATTAAAGAAGTGTTTTTTTATTTTACAGCTAAATACCCATTTAAAGAAAAACTTTTATGGTAGAGAAAATTACTTATTGACCTCTCAAAAGCCCATCCAAGCAAGCATGAGGTGTCACATATTGACTAGCGATGATTAATGTGATTAATCATGTTTTTGTAATCATGTCCAAAGCTTAAACTAACACATTTAACTCACATTACATAATGTAAGTGGACCTGTAAAAGCTAATTGAAGGATGCGAATAGGCTTTCATTTATGAGTATATTAGATATTCCATTGATTACTCACACGTCATTTGAGGTGTCACATATTGACTAGCGATTTAATTCAAGGTTTTGAATTGATAAGCGCAAATTGCATTGCAATTATGGGTTATTAGAAATATGTTAGATGTAAGATTAAGTTGGATGAGTGCAGTAGAGTTCAAATCCAATTAAAGTTTAATCTAGTTTAAAATCGACACTAAATCAACGTTGTTTTATCAAATTAATTTGGACCAACTCGTGCTATTGAGCTAATTAGTTCAATCAGATCTAGATCATCATAAAATAAAATTATTTATCAAATTAATTTAAATTAGTTCAAATTATTTAATTAAATTTTAAATTTAAATTTAAAATTTATTGATTTTGAGGGAAAAAGGGTTAGAAACTCCCTTAAAATTTAAGAAGTATCGCTTAAAACTTTTAAGTATTTCGCTATATTATCATATTATTTTCTACCGTCAATTCCTACTAGTCCAATTGATGTCCCAAATCAAAAAAAGATCATGCATCTCCTTACTTTGTCTTGCTTCCATAATAGTAGAGTCAATATACATCGCCGGTTTTGCTTTTAGAGGTCATTCATATGTCATTCACTTTTCAATAATGTCTCTTCGGATGATGCTTGGGACAATCTTCTTTTGAAAAACTCTCTCAACCCGAAAGCTTCCATTACCTTGTGATAAAAAATAGAATGCAAACTAAGAACAAATAGTACAGCCAACATGACTCTATTTGTAAACTGTGTAGAGTGTTAGTGCAAAGCTAGAATAATTTATTCTTTAATTGCACCTATTCTAAAGTGGCTATAGGGACGCATCTAACAATTGCTAGGAATTGCTGTACAACCAGTACTGGATCGAGGTAAACTCTTGATAAGCTTATTTCTCTAACTAGACCGAAATAACCGAATATTATGCTCATCAAAATCGCTTTTGTAACCACCATGTATTCACTGTGGAAACAAAAGAACAATAGGCTGTACAAGGGCGCTACTGAAGATAAATGTCAACTTATGAATCGTAGCATAACCTAGATAAGAGCTTTGTTTATTGCTGTTAAGATATATGTTATATATCTCATTATTTAATTTTGACATTTTTTATAATTGAATTTTCAAGATAATTAAAGTCTTAAAATCTAAATTAAGATGAGGTGTAACCAAATAACACTTCTTGTTTGAATCAAATTTTTGGATAATTGCCTAAGTGTGAAAGAATTCTATCTTCAATAGATGTGTGCGAGGGTCGCGTTGATGTGAGTAAAAGGGCATCGTGAGTAACTTGGAAATTGTATGTGTGCGTGACTCCTTCTTTGTCTATTTTGGTTGGTTACACGATCAATGTGAATTTGTGGGTTTTCGATTTTGATGATTAAAAAGTGCATAGAAGGACTGATGTGCTGATCTTTATGTTAGTATAATACTATCTTAGGCTGTAATGTTTGTTGATTGATTTCTTTGTGAGTGCGACATCTTGAAGGATTCATGACTGGGTGTTGATCTTTTGGTGTGTGGCTCACGACCGGGTTGTTTTGCATATTACGTGTGTCTTCTGCCAAGGTTAATCATAGTGTGGGTTCTGTTGGATTTTGTGTGAAAGCTTGTTTGCTTGGATGTCTTCCTATTGCAACTGTGAGTTAGCACTGCAATTAAAGTGACTTATAGTTTGTGGTGACAATTTTCAGATCTATTTCAATGGAGCTGAACCTATCAGAAAATTGTTCATCTTTTCTATCTTAAGTGTATTCTGTTTTGTTCTTAGTTAGTTAATCACTTGAGTTATTCGTTTATAGTTCTTTCGTTAAAAGATCATTGAGAAAAATCTTCTGTTAAGGTTAACACGAGTCGGTCATGTTATTAGGTGTGAATTATTTTCACGGGTAGTGAGAACGAGGGGTAGTGTGAAGGGTTGAATAGTGTTGGCTTAGTAAAACCTTGTATAAAACTATCATTGCTCTTTGGTGAAAGTATTAAGATGAGTTAGGGCCCGCAGACGTAGGCAAAATTTGCCGAACTGCGTTAACACATTTCGGTGTTGATTTATTTTGATGTGTTTAATCTTTCTAATTTTTTGTTCGTGCTAGAAACGACAGGGAAAAATTTGAAAGTTTGTGAAACCATTACATTCTTCAGATTTTTCAATTGGTATCAGATCCTAGTCATTGAATCAGAACTTGGTATAGCAAGTTGGTGCAGATCGGTGTTTCGCAAATATGGCTATAAGAGAAGGTGCATCGATTACCAGACCATCGCTGTTGGATGGTTCCCATTATCCTGCGTGGAAAGCACGTATGAAAGTTTTTATTCGGGCACAAGGAACAATGACATGGAACTCGATGCTACATGACTGGACACATCCAGTGATTACTGATGATAAGGGAGAAGTAGTATTAAAAGACCCATTTGAGTGGAAAAGAGATAAAGAAGAGATAGCACTTGGAAATTCTCAAGCCATGCATGTCATCTTTAGTGTTGTTGATGAAGGCCGTTTTTCAATAATATCAGCTTGTGAATTGGTTAAAAAAGCGTGGGATACTTTGTAGACTATACGTGAGGGATCAAAATCTGTGATAGCCTAAAAAATTCAGATGTTGGCTGTGAGGTTTGAAGAGCTAAAGATGGATGATAGTAAAACCATTGGAGACTTCCATGAGAGATTGCGGGATATAGGAAACCAAACACATCAACTTGGGAAGAAACACTCTAACCTGAAATGGGTAAAGAAGACGTTGAGATCACTACCTTCAAGGTTTATTCCGAAAATTGCAGCAATCAAGAAGGGTCATAACATTAATGATTTGTCGTTAGAGAAGGTAATTGAAATTTTTACTAATTTCGAAATGAATTTGTTAAGGGGAAAATAAAAAAGGAGTAAAGGATTGGCTGTAACACCCCACTCCCGCGTGACCCGAACCCGACATCGTTGGTGATATCCGAGTCCGTGCCCCGCGAGGGTGGCG
>JAOSBM010000003.1:1810931-1823991 GCA_027568955.1 Erythroxylum tenue
ACATCTTTGACGAATAGGTCGGATCGGCCCACGGGTCACTATGACCGAGCCCAAGCCCAACCGGGCCGACCCGACCAAATAGTATAATAAACTTGGAACTTAATAAAGAAAGCAAGGTTGACCCTTGATTTGAAAATGTAATATTTTGAGAAAAGCTAACAGAAAAGTGTAAGAAATTTAACATAGCTAGAACGATGCATGGTGCAAAAGCATGGTTAAAATAATTCAGTATATCTAAATAATGTAGTAGCCATAAATTTTTAAAATTTTTAAAAATAAAAAATCTATAAGAGGTCGATAATTTAACGAAGAGAAGTTAAAAAAATATCTAAAAAAGTATTAATGATAATATGCAGAAAATTTTCATATAGATAATAAAAATAAAGATAAGGATTTGTATGGCAATAAATTAAAACTAAATAAAGTAAGTTACAACTTAGTATATAATCAATAAACTTTATTAGTTTTGTTTTCTTTACCTTTTAGCTTTCTTCCATTAATTTTATTAGATGATTTAAAGATTATCTAATCTTTTTTCTTTATTTAGGACAATTGTGGAAGGCAAAGGTTAGCACTGTAGAAATGAAAACGCCTCATAATCAAGGGTTAACATTATTTGTAGTTGTCCGAAATAAATATGTAAGATATTTGTTTGCAAGTTATAATTATATCAATAAACATCACATTATTTATTTTGCATTGTATTTATTTATAAACAAAGTGAGAATAAACTATATGGATAAGAGTGTGATAGAATCACATTATATAAAATCACTCACTAGAAGGAAGGTAAAGGGTGGGTGTTAAAAGAAGTAGAAAACAACTATGTAAATATAAAAATTTGTTCAATATTTTAGTTCATCTATTAATGTAGTAGTCAGTAATAATATTTGGATTGACTATTGGTTTTATTTTTCAATTTTAAAATAAGATGCTTGTTATTAAAGCTTAAAGTTGCATTATAAAAAACTCGAGAAAAAAAAGCAAAACATGATATATTATTCAGAAGATTACTTGACCCGAATTATAATATAATCGAAGAGGAAAGCAAAGGGTATTAATTCTATATTAATTCTATCTCTTATACTTTTTTCTTTCAAATTTTGTTTTTATTATAATTTAAATTAATACATTTTTTCTTGGATTACAGAATTGAGGAAGATGCAACTGCTGAGTGATTATTTTATGCATGGTAAAGTTATTTGATGTTTGCTTTAATTAGAACTAAATACTTATTGTTTCAATACTCACAATATTTTGAGTGTATTTTGACTAAGCTTTTGTAACAGCTTATACCATTCCCTCATAGATATTGTCCCCTTTGGGTTGTCCATCAAGCCAAGGCTCTCATGGTTTTACTCTTCCCACACTCGAAAAAAAGTGTCTATGAGGAAGAGGTATCTGTACCCTTATAAGGCGTATTTCGTTATCCTCTCTAACTAATTTGGCGTCTTCGGGCCTAGCATCTTCGATGACACAACAGTTCGGGAACTAACTTTGATACCATTTGTAACAGTCTAGACCACCTGCCCACAGATATTGTCCGTTTTGGGTTGCCCATTAGGCCAAGGCCCTCACGGTTTTGCTCTTTCTGCATCCAAAAAACGCGTCTATAAGGAAGAGGTATTCGAACCCTTATAAGACGTACTTCATTTTCCTCTCTGACCGATGTGAGATCTCACTGCTTTTTAGATTATTACAGGTTCATCGTCATGGACAACACTAAGTAATCATTCAAGTTATGCTATAATATTTTGTAATTTAAGCATTTATAATTTGTAAATTGGTTTGTTTATTTATTGTTTTGCCTATAAGAATTGTTAAAGTTGTCATTAATATATTGTATACGAAGAATATTCTTTTTGTTAGTATAATTTGATGATATTTATATAATTTTACTTTATATATACAATGCTTGGTATTTTGAGTTAATGAGATTTTACACGATTTATTTATATAATAAATTCAGAATAAAAAATTTATCAATACATTATAAAAAACTTTTATTGTTCAATAATATAGATTAAAAGGTAATAAATAATATATCGCAACTTTAATATAACATTTGGGTATGTTCTGAAAAAATTTGAGTACATTTTTAGAAACGTAGCTAAAAATATTTGGCTACATTTTAAAAAACGTAGTTAAAAAAAATTAGATATGTCTATGAAATCATATTCGGCTACATTTAAGAAAATGTAGCCAAAAACACACTTTCATAAACATAGTCAAAAATATTTGACTATATTTTTAGAAGCGTAGCTAAACATATTTCGCTACGATTCTGAAAACGTAGCTAATAGTATTTATAATAACACTCAGTAAAAATTTTGGTAAAACACAGGGTCTGAAAAATTTCATTATTACGCAGCATTATTCTTAATTAATAGAGATGTTGTTTCTAAATAACCCACACGAGTAGACTATTAGCTATGAAAAACATAGCCAAAAACTATTGGCCACTATTTCAAAAAATGTGGCCTATAAATTTCAGCTAAGAGGATTTGACCATGTTTTGTGCGATGAAACAAAATCGTACGTATTTTTTCATAGCAATGTTAACTTTGTTGTAGTGTCATGAATTATTCTCGGTCTCTTCAAATTATTTGGAGAAGAAGAAATCTATCGCTACATCAAAATCATTTTCAAAATTTAAGATATTTTAAAATTTTGATTTAAAAAATATAATACGTAATTACACATAAAGAAAAAGAAAATTTAATCTTAATCTAAACATGTAAAAGGTGAAAAAACTAACATAAATTGTAAGAAATTCAGAATAACATATTTTGATGATTCTGTTAATCTAAAATTTATTATAACTATAAATTTTATAATTTATTTTGAAATATAAATAGGAAGATAAGCAAATTGTGTATGTGCTAGGACAATCATATACTCGCAACGCATCACCATCTGGCTGACGATTGCTTTGTTTTTTCTTTTTCAGAAAAGCAAAATGAAAATGGTGTACGTACGATCTCTGTCCACAATTTTGCTAATATAGTATTATTCTTTCAACCACAAGTCTCCCCAACCCTATCCCTCCGATGCTTGTGTACTCCTCCCCACCACAAAGCTACATAGATATTAAAAACATTATATACTTGATATGTCCTGAGCTTTGAAAACAAAAATCTACAAGTACTCTTGTCAAAGGTATAAATTTTTTTAGTGACAGTGGGTTAGCTTAATTAAGGTGGTAACGTGTTAAATGTGATGAAAGAAAAATTATAGTATGACATCTATATTTTAATAGAAAAGAATTTAATAAAAAAAGAAAGTAATGAAATCGGTAGTTGTGTCTCATCTTTCAACTTAAAATGATGATAGTTGTGTCTCAACTTAGAATCAAATATGAGGAATAAACTTATAGTTTTTTAAGTTTATTCTTATAAGAAAAATCATATCAATTATTTAAAAATTAATAATTTATTGAATTATTAAAAATAATGTTAATTATTTATTTGTTAAATACAAAAATTTTATTAAATAATAATAATATAAAATATTTAGTTAATTATTTACAAAAACAAATCACATGATAATCAAACATAAGTAAAATATTGTCATTAGTATGCTTAATATTTGATAACAAATACTGGTATGATTATTAACTTTTACAATCTCATTTCCATCGCTTCCATATTAAATATGTAGAATCACTAACTTCATTCATATATAATTCGATTCCACTTTTCATTGTCATTTTCCTTTTTTTTATTCCCATTCTTTAGTAATTACTGGTTGCAAGAACGAGATCCATGAGTTTCAAACAACTGAAACATCAAGTGATCACGAACAACGGTCTACCTTTAATAAAGATCACAAGCAGTACACAAACATGGAAGCAGAGTACCTATAGCAAGTTGACTTTAAAGGAAAGAAGACCCCAAAGCGTTATGACTTAACAATTAGAGTAATGAATCACATGCGAGAATATGCTGCAAGAACACTAGGATTGCTGGATGCATATGCAATAATATCATGATCCTGTTCAAATACGGCCATCTCTCTTTCGTCCATGGATATCCAAACTTCTATACCATCACCTTCCTTTGTTTTCTGCAGCACAATAATGTTCCTGAACTTTAAAACTGTTGAAGTGACCCATGAAGGTTTACCCCATCCAAAATCTATCTCATACAACGGAAACCCACATAAGTTAGTGCAGCAATAAGGGCTACCTTTGATGCTAAACTTGGGTTCTTCGTTGAGGATAGAGTTGTCCGGGAGATTGCAGAATTCAATCAAACTTTTTCTGAACTTACCGGCTAACTCATTCAACTCAATCTGGTTTTCCTCGATTTTTGTTGTATAATACAGCGCTATATTTCCAATGGTGTTCGCTGGCAATGGTGGTCTCACTCTTTTACGCATATTCACCAGTTGAAACAGCACATATGAACCTGAAGATGACTCGGACAAAGATCTTGAAGTCAAGATGACACTTTTCATAATTAACGCCAACACCAAATCAGAATCACTGAGGTATTGCTGTCCTGAGGGTGTTGAGGATCCGGTTGTTTTTATCCTGAGTTGAGCTATTTTTGAGGCAGGGACAACAAACCTTCTTCTAACGAAGTCTCCTGGTATTCCGGTTAGCTTAGGCATGTTAAGCAAAACACCGGGTGGCGAGGAGTATGGTTCCAGAAATATAGGTATAGGTGTTACTACTTTGCTGCTGCCTTCCCGAGCTGTATTGATTGATGCCCAACTTTGGACAAATGTGCACAATGAGGATGCATCTACGAGTTTATGTGAAGGGCTCACAGTAATGGCTATTCCTCCACAGTTGAAGAGTGTAAGTTGAATAGCCAACATACAGCCTGAGGGTACGTTGTTTGTATCCAAATCAGGACAGAAGTGGTTCAAGAAATCGGCATCGGGACGGTTAAGTAAGGTAGAAAGCTGGCAATCAATGCGAGCTACCACAAAATAAGCCCCTTCATCAAAGCAGTCAACTGCTGTTGCATCATCTTTGAGTCTCCCTGCTAATGGATAGTAGTGAGTGAGTGTTTGAGAGAGTGACTTCTGTAGGGTATTTGACCTTTGGAAGAACATTGAAAGGTTTTCATCATCATCATTTTGGCAGTCATTGGTCTGGTAGAAAAAAATTATAGTGCCATATTCAGGAGGAACTGGTATGGGTTTGTCCCAAAAAGAAAGCTGAAATGTTTGAAGATAATGAGGTGTAGAAGATGATGGTTTGATTGTTTTTCTTGAGATGATTTCAAGCTTCTTTGTTGGCATTTCCATGTCTGCTTGCTCTAATTTTCTTGAGATTATTATAGACTGTTTGTCTTTCTTGTATAGAAATTTCTACACCACATGCTGAACTAACGAACAGATCTAATTTTTCGACTTTGAATTTTGACGTAGATCCACCTACCTTAACCCTAAAAAATAAAAAGTTTCAAATTGCGATTAAGACGTGGTCAGAAACTGCCGTTGCCACCACAAGAAAATTTTGTTTTAGGGAAGAAAATTACTAACGAAAAATACTGATTTTCTGTACGCAAATAAATTTGATGACATAAATTACCGACAGAAACAGCCATAGGTAAAATTTTCTGAAGTTTATTTCCGTCGCTAAATTTCTCGACGGTATCACAATTTTCGTAGGTAAATTTATCAACGGAATTACAATTCCCGTCGCTAAAATTACGAACAGAATTAATATTTCCATCGCTAAATTTGTCGATAGAATTACAATATCCGTTGCTAAATTTTTCAATGAAATTACAATTTACCTACAGATATTGTAATTTCGTCAAAAAATTTACCTATAGTAATTTTAGCTATCATTTCTCACTTCTCACTCGAATTTTTTGTTGATAATCTATTGATTTTTTCTACATTTAGTTTCTTTAAATAATATAATCTTGATTGATAATATAATGTAAAAATTATTCTGATTGATAATATAATATAAAATTATAATGTACAATTATAAGTATTTTGAAAATAACTGTAAATTAAGAATTCATAAAAAAAAACATAAGAGTAACAAAACATTGAATAAACATTTAAGAACCGAAATATTATAAATCTAAGCTATGCCGTTAGTGAAGGTGGATAATCTAACTACTACGATGAGGTGCTGCTTCTTCCCTTCAATTCATTCATCTCATTATGAAGCTGGGCTATGTACTCCATTGACTATTGCAATAGAGTTGTCAGCATCTCCATTGTGCTTTCAAGCTTAACAACTCTCTCATTGGATGCGAACTGCCTACTAGATCTAGATATACTGGATGTGGAGGATTGCGAATAACATGTGTTTGCAAAAAAACCTAAGCCTAAAATCCTTTCATGACCTACCACCAACTGCGTCAAGATATATCTGACTCTCATCAACAGTTTCAGTTATGAGATTATCGCTCAATGCTTTTTTGTATTTGGTCATATTATTATAATTGTTTATGTTCATAAGTGATAATTTTAGACTAATATTATTTATCAAATTAATATTAAAGTATAAATTTTACATACATTAAATTGTTTACATCAGGTGTTGAGAAAGGTCACACCATCATGTTTCTTAGTGTCAGTGTGTAAAAAGAGCTGATGTAGTGTAGACTTATTGCCTATAAACTTTGCTTGCATAATAAATTTTAGACATTTTTTAAAACTTAATGAATGAATTGTCAATACTAATCTATACAAATATTGTTTAAAATCAAAAGGAGCCTAAACAATATGTTCCTTAACAATTCTCGTTAATTGCTATATGAGTATAACCAAATATAACTCAAACTCTCCTTTTATTATGCTCCGAATGTAAATGATTATGCAATGTATATGCTCCTAAGCATTGAAATAAGTAAATTAAGAGTCATTAATGCAAACCTAATGACTACTTAGAGTTTTTATCAAAGTAGTACATCAAGGTTCCAACTAAAGTAGTATTAGTATTTTAGAGTTCCTAGTTAAAGTAGTAGTAGTTGTTAGTTTTTCAAGTTAAGTATGAATCATATGACATCGTATATAAAAGGGAACAAACTTCAACAACAAGGTGTAGAGAGTTATGATATTTATTTAATTTAATCCCAATTAAGAGATGGTTCTTATCCTTTATACTTTACTAAACTAAAACTTATAAGATTTTACTTTGTAGAGTTCTAACCTTTGTATGTTTGGTTCATGGTTCTTTATCTTCCAAAGTTGGTATCAGATTTAGGCTTTAAATCAAATGTTTATCCATTTTGGCTTCTTTTTTTTCATTTTTAATATTCCTAGTTAGGGTATCTTCTTCTAGTATTCATTCTTAAGTCTCTCTTTTTTTTTTCTATTCTTAGTTGGGTCTTCTTGTTTCTAGGATGTCATCAAAATTGTTTCAATCATCTTATTATTTAATTTTCTTTATATTTTATTAGTTATATATATGGTTCTTTATATTCAAAAGTTGGTATAAGATCTAGGCTTTAAATCAAATGCTTATCCATTTTAGTTTCCGTTTTTTCATTTTTAATATTCCTAGTTAGGGTATCTTCTTCTAGTGTTCATCTTAAGTCTCTCTCTCTTTTTTTTTTTCTATTCTTAGTTGGGTCTTCTTGTTTCTAGGATGTCATCAAAATCATTTCAATCATCTTATTATTTATTTTTCTTTACATTGTATTAGTGTTATATATATATGTGTGTATAAAGGAAACAGTAAATTAAAATAAGTTAAGAAAAATGTGTATAAATTAGTTTTTCTTTAGGAAGCTTATAAGTATGCCTTCTAAAGATGGTTTAACACCTAAAGAAGAGAAGGAAAATGTGATCTTAGGCAATGAAATAATAATGTAGGAAGATCAAGGTCACGTATAATGATGTGAGAGAGTCTAAAAGTCATGAAAAGAAAAAAGTGAGACCAAGAGTTCTAAAGGATAAGGTTCAAACAGAAAAAAGGGAGAAAAAAGTGTCAAAAGAAGAGGAGTGAGTGTCACAAGAAATAAAAACAAGCAAGTGACCTTATGTATAAGGGAAGAAATATTAAGAGTGCTTGCAAGGCTAAGCTAATGAATTTAACTTTGATTGTTTGAAATTTGTTTACTACATAAGAATGAAAAATACTATCTAAAGGTTAATAAATGGAGTAGGTGTTTATTTTTTATGCCGGACGATAGATTTTGGGTACATATAAAAAAAGAAGAAGAAAGGTCCCTAATTTATAAGAGCTTTAAGTGTTTGCCTAAAGGAGATGATCCATTTCAATTCATTAAAAGAATCAATGAGAACACTTATAAGCTAGACCTTCTTTGTAATGATTTAAGGCTAAAACCTTTTGAGGAGAGAGGAAATGATGCAATCATAATAAGTACTTAGATTATTGATCACATGAGTAGGTTACGAAGAATGAAGATGAGATTCTTGATCACATTAGTAGGTTACGAAGAATGAAGATGAGAAAAATATGTTGAAAATGGGAAATGAAAAATGAAAAATAGCATAGCATTATGATTTATGAAACTTCACGCTCTCCTTTTTCCTTTAGATGATTCCTACCAACTGTTACTTTTTAATGCCTCTTTCTCTTTTCTTATTAAGAAAATTAAAGAAAGAGGAAAGCAACCAATTCTCAGTTTTAAGATTGAAACTAAAAAAACTATATAAGATTTTCCCTTGTTAATGGGGTCTTTTGATGCAATTCAAAGTTGTTACTTTCAAATAGAAAAGGACAAGAAAAGGAAATGGAAAAGTAAGGATGAAAATGTACAACAGTAACAAAGTAAGGAGATCAATCAGTATTGGGTAGATCACGAACGCAAGAAGACATCATAGTTAGCTAAAGTTGTTAAATACTTTCTTGTGCTAATAATCAGATCACATATGTTTAAAAACGAATTCAATTAACACCCCACATCAATTTTTCTTCAACCAATCCACAATAACAACCAAAATAAACCCTGACAACTCAATCCACAGTAACAAAACCAACGAGCATAAAACCATTTAACAACAAAAATTGAAGCAGAAAAAATAAACCCAAAAGCAGAGCATGGATGATTAACCTCAACAGATGATAAACCTAAGACAATGGAAGCAGTTGGTAGAAGAACAACCTCTTATATGACAAACGACAAAGATGGAAGAAGACGGAATAAACAGAGGGGAAGAAGACGAAGATCAAAACGAAAGGGGAGGGGGCTTCGGTTTTGTCGATTAAATTGGAAGGAAATGTCGTTTTCCTTCCAATTTAAACGACAATACCACTTTGGTTTGAATTTACCTACGAAATGGTGTTTCCGTCGATAATTTACCTATGGAAACACCATTTTGTATCACCACATAGTAATTTCCCTAAGGAATTTTTTTCCGTCAGTAAATTTCATGTGTAATTTTTACCGGGAATTATTGGTGCCTATTTTTACGATGACATTCAATATTTCGTCACTAAATTCTGTCGGCAAAGTTTAGTTGTAAAATTCTCTCCACTTTTAAAGATGATTTTTTTGTCGCAAATTACCTTTTTTTCCCGACCTACAGAAACCAATTTCCATTGTTAATTTACTACGAATTTTTTTATAGGGAAATTTCCATCTGTAATTTGCAATCTTCTCATAGTGTGCCTTGCAAAAGCTTGTAGATTGAGTATCTAAAGCTAACAACTTATAGAAATTCATTGCTATATCACAAACATTTCAAAATTTAAGTTATTTAAAAATTTTGTTTTGTATAAATAAAAAAGAAAATTTACTCTTAATTTAAACATGTAAAAGGTGAAAAATCTAACACAAATGATTAGAATTTAATATAGCATATTTCAACAATTCTGTTAATATAAAATTTATCATTAAGTATAAATTTTATTATTTATTTTGAAATACAAATATGAAGAAATGTAAGTTGTGTACATATATACTGGGACCAATGTTATAAATACCATGTTGATACTGGTATTTGATTTAGTTTTTGATAAAGCAAACACACGGAAGAGGGGGGGAGGTGAATTGTGAGTGACTTGAAAATTTTTGCAAGTTACTTTCAATTCATATAAAGACAGGGCCTGGTAAAAATTAAAACAATAGGAGCCTGTTCAACGATAAATCCTATTAAAATAATTTAAAACAGAAAGCACCTGTTAAAATGAAAAGAACCTCTTGCAAGTTGAAAATAGAAGGAACATATTATAAAAGTGAAGGAGCCTTTTGCGAAAATGAACATACACACAATATAATGCGAAAATTTAAAAGTTAAGAGGAGAGAAAGAATAATGCAGTCGATTTATATTGGTTCAGCTTATAATCCAAGCCTACGTCCAGTTCCCAAGTATCCAACTTGAGCGTTTCACTAAAATTTAAACTAGTAATTTGATGAGCCTCTTCAAGCTCACAAGTATATATTTTTCAAGGTGCTTCAACCTTCCACAATAGTATATTTTGCTAGCCTCTATAAGCTCTCAAAAAATTGCGTGAAGGATTTTACAATTTCTCTTAATAGAGTGATATCATTTTTTAAAGAACAAAGAGTTTGATATAACTTTCAAGAATATTGATGCTCTAAGATATTTCACAAGTCTCGTATATGTGTCTATTTTGAAAATGCAATGGCTCTTCCTTAAGTAACATTTTCTTTAACTAGCCATCGCTTAATCTTCAATATCTAGTTGATGCTTAATCTTTAATATTATCTCTGCTAAAATCTTTGATATTCAGACGTTAAGAAGGATGGTTTATCAAGGCTTCCGAAGCTGATTATTTGAATTAGTAAGATCCTTCTGGATGTCATGGAACCATTTCTAAAAAGGTAAGTTTATAAAGAAAGTTCCTGCAGGAAAGAAAGCAATTATTCGATGATTTTATTTCCTTTCAAGAATTATGTCATTACCTATATAAGGAAATAAATCCATTTTTTAATTTTGAAATATTATACAGTTATCATCAAAATAATTAATCATAAACCTTGAGCTAACAATCTCCCCCTTTTTGATGAGGATAAACAATAATAGATATATTTTCAAAATTCAAATAATGATAAAGAGTTTCAAAAGGTACCTGTAAACTTTACTCGTAGTTATCATTAAAAGGAGCCTGACTTTTAAAGGAAGAAGCCTATCGTTTGTTTATCACAAATTTAAACTCCACAAGTTTAGCAACATTTCATCAGACTATATCATCAATAATAAATATATCATCAAGGCAATATTGAAAATATATCACAAAGTAAATATATCATCCAGTGCAAAGTATACTATTTCTATCCCTTTGTCATTATCAACAAAAAGGGAGGAAGGAAATTAAACATTCACAACTACGAATAAGCCAAACAAAAAAGAGAAAAGAAAACAACAGAGTCATTAATCAAACATTTTTCTAATCAAAATCTGTAAGTCAAGAATTTGATTTTGCATGTTGTCTATTTGGTTGCGCATTTGATCTTGATTAGAAAAATTTTCCTTCAGATGTTGAAGGATCACATCATTGGAGCTCTGGAGACGAGCAAGAGTTGACTTTTGTAGGGTAGGACCTAAAAGATCTGCTACTCTTTCTGTCTTCTTTTCTACCCATACATTGTCCTTTAGCTTGCAACTGAATTGGTAGGGAATTGAAGAATGGAATTTTGTAGGCTCATACCAAATCAGATTGTCAAAAGACACTCCAAAATAAGCAAAAGTTTTGGTCAATAACATTCCATACGGTAGGCCATCAGTGGTATTATTGTGACTTCCCTTCTTCACCATAAACTTCATTATCATTACTGGGAGGTTCATCTTATTACCCTTCAAAATATTGTAGATCACGTACATATCCAGAAGATTGCATCTTTCTACTAAGCTACTCCTTGGAAAAATTGAAGTAGTCAAAATGGATGCAAGGCATCTTGGCAATAAGTCCAAGTGTCTACACCAGGGTCTTCCTTTGTGGGCATTCTCAGTGTGCAGACATATAAAGTCCACAGTCTCTCCCAGATCAAGGTCAGCAATGTCCCACTTATGACAGGGAATGTCAGTCGTACCAACTGGAATTACACCTAGAATGTTCCCCAAGATTTCCCCTGTAATCAAGATTTCGCATTCATGTACCCACGAGATGATGGCCAGTTTCCCATCAAATTCTTCTTTTCTCATATGTGTGTAAAAACATTTTACCAATTCATAACACATTGTTTCGTCCATTTTTAAAAAGGTTTCCCAACCAACAGTAAGAAAGAAGGGTGTGATGAGAACACCAATATCATCGAATAGGTTAGGAGGCAAGATGCATCTTGCTACCACCTTTCTCTTCTTGTAACGCATCTTGTACCTTGCTTCAGCTTCCATCGATTGGAACAACTTTACCAGAGCTGAGGATTTCCCCTTCTAGAGTATAGCGAGTTTCTTTGATTTAGTTCTCATGGCCTTAGGGATTTCTTCAAAAAAGGTTTCTTTAAACACTGGTTCATCCCTAACAATTTGGTCCTCGTTCTTTTCTTCAACCAAAGGCACTTTTCCATTTGTTATTTCTTCTCCTTTTCTCTTCCTTAATTCTTCTTCTTCTTTCTTTTATGCCTCAACAGTTTCTTCTTGTAAAGCTTGTTTTGCGATACGTTCTACAATTCGTGGTCTCCTTATTAACAGAGGCAGTTCTTCATCTAATCCATCATCGTTTACAACCCAGTGCACTTTAGGCACTTTCTTATCCTTGGGATTAGTTTATGAGTAATAGAAGTAGTGGAAGGAGTAGGAGTGGTTAGAGTAAGAATGGGTATATGAAATCTTACTTTTTTAATTTGTTTCCCCTCATCCGAGGATTCTTCTACTTCTTTTTCTTCCTCCTCTTCTTTGTTTTCTTCTTCTTCTTTCTCTTCTTCTTCTTCTTCTCCACTAGAGTCATATACAAATTATTATACTGCTGAAGGTTCATTATTTTCAGAGGATGAATCCGAGTCTGATTCTAGGGATAGCATAGCCAAAATTTGTCTCTCTCCTCCGGGGTTTCCTGAAAGGGGTTTTCTGAAGTTTGGGGCTTAGATGAAACAGAGATATGTTCAGTAGGAGTATTCAAAGAACCTACTACTGGAGACAAAGTAGAGGGCTCAAAAAACGAGAGTTTGTTCATGGCCAGAAGTTGAAGCCACAATCTTCTTCTGTCCC
>JAOSBM010000003.1:1918946-1933111 GCA_027568955.1 Erythroxylum tenue
TTGGATGATTTGGGGTATCATAACTATGTGAAAGTGTTATGTTAGTTAGATGGTGACTTAATATAACACTACTGGTTCTTTAAATGGTCGCACGACCCATTCTCTGTATGACACGTGAAATTTTAGAGAGAGGATGTAACTCGTGGCTTATGTGGTCGAGTGGGAGTTGTTAGACAATATGAAAGGATACATGAACAGCCACATAACATAACCTCCAAAGGTTATGTTTATTCTCGTATAAAAAGAGGAAGTTAGCTTGTGAAAGGGTATCTTGCTTAAGACAACAAAATACATTAGAAACAAAAGGTTTTTTGGTTATCTTTTGCTCTCTCTAATTTTGGTAAATCTGAACGAAAGAGGAAAATTTTCTTTCATATTTTCTCACGTGAATCACACCATCAAAGATTAGAATTTGGATCGTGGATTAACGGTGACTCTAGTAGCCAACCGTACAATGTGAATTATCAAATAAAGATTCGATCAGTCGCTTCCGCATTAAGGTTAGTCCTTATAAATCTACAATTAAAATCACATCGTTTTATTCAGTTAGTTACAGACTCGAACATTGAAGTTTAACGTTAAGGTATTGTCCCACATGACATAGAAGCAGGTTGCTGTAACAAACCACTCATCTCTACTACATACATATATGCATCTAATTTAGATAAAATTTCCTTCCATATTTCTAGTAACTTCAACCCTGAACTTTTCTTCTTTGAATGCCCTCCGCACTTTCAGAAGTAGATCAAATTTGGCATAATCTTCAATGACCTGCAACCAGGAATTGCAGTGAGTGGAAGAATCCTGGTGATTTTTATGCTGAAGAAGCGCATATCAAGATAAGGGATTGCTCAAAAAAAAAGGGGGGGGGGAAAAAACTAAGAACTAAAGTAGGGACATCATAAGAACTCAGACCTTGGCCTTGGCTACAAGGATCTGTAAGAGTTCATATGGGAACAATGAGTTGGATCTCTGCTGAATGGACTTAATAGCATGAACAGCAGCATCTTGGATCTCAGGATCATTTGTGGGCACTGCTCTCCATCCTGTTCCATGGCCATCTGATATAAAGGCCTTCATTAATCATATTGTTTCAGACAAGATTGAGAAGATAAATACAAGCATCAGATCAGAGTTCAGATACATAGTTTTTATATGAGATCTCATAATTTTTCTTCCATTTTTATGTCTTTTGTCAAATCTCAATCCATAATTTAAGGGCTTTGCTTTTTCTCTTTTTATGTGAAATTAGATTAAAAATTTTTCAGAAGACGCTCGTTGTCTATACTTTCTTCTCTTTTTTGATAAAAAAAATTGATATCATCTTGTACATGGGATTTCAGAATTTCCCTTTTTTGATACCTTGATGATAAAAAATTATAACACCCACTGATGATTTGTTGATCAGATGTCTGGTAGAATTAAACACACTTAAAAACGAGTAACAGCCAAGAAGCAATGATTAGGTTTTTGGAGTAGCCGAGAAGCAATGTTCAGACAACATTTGTTATACATAAATTGAAGCAGAACAAAACTAAGATAGTGATCAGAATATGAACAAAAAGCAGCAGAGAGTTAAGAAGTTTCCACTTGCACAAGATCTAATCATAACCTAACGATCCTAACCATGTATATCTAAATCTAGTCATTTAGATCATATATTGATTAGGCTCATTACCTTGTTTGGTACCAAGGTCTGAAGAAGTAAACCTTGCGCCGCCTTGAGCATGCTTAAACTCTTGCAACTGCGTGGTAAACCTTGCGCCGCCTTGAGCATGCTTAAACTCTTGCAACTGCGTGAAGTTCTTCCATGGCTGAACCCAGACTTTAGCTTCACACACCACCTTCTTACCAGCATCAACCGCTTCTAGAGTAAGATGGTATAGCTTACCAGCAACAACTTGTTCTTTTGCTTTCAACACCCTCACAAACTCAAGAAATGCATTCTGTGTGAAGTGAAGTCAAATACAAAAATAAATTAAACCAGGAAGTGTACTGATATAATCTATTAACATAAAAAACAAAAGAATTCCCACTTTTTTATCTGTATCCCAACTCTTTGAAACACTAGAAAGTCGAAACACAGTAGAAAGGACCAGAAAGCGTCAAAAAGTTAGGTGCACAATAGTTGTACTTTATACAGACATGTAATGGACACCGTAAAGATAACTTCGTGCATAGGAGGAATATATGCCTTTCATATCCCGTGTTTGTATGCTTGTGTTTTGTTGTTTCCTTACCCACAAAAACGCAGATCCCAGGTGAGGTGATCATAAATTGAGTATTTTGGTTAGGAAATGAAAAAGCTTTTGCTACTAATTAAGAACGAGGAAGAATAATCTCGCTGATAGCAAATAAAAAATAAAAAATCAGAACTGCACCGAACTTCCACAAGAGGTTGAAACATAGCCAAAATCCCATCTCATATCAATCATGGAACAAAACCCAGAACCAGAATGGAAGAGAAATCTAAAAAGACCTGCTTTTTATTGTGCTCTTGCACTGCGAAACGAGCGAGGCTTTCGATCTCGGCGCTGTTTTGAGAACCCTGATAATCGCGAACACCTCCAAGCTTCATCCTTATGAGAGAGTCTTGCTTGCATAGACCCACCTCGAGATGAGAGCCGCAAAGCAAAAGCAAGACAACCCAGATTGTTAGGGACGAGTTATTCTTCATCTTTGATTGAATTCTCAGGCAGTTAGAGGGATTGGACTCGTATCTCTTCGTCTTCTTTTTCCTCTGTTTCTATTGCAAGTTAACTATCTTCGTGGGCTGATGGAAGAACAGTTGGAATGTTAGTTGGTGACGTAACCGTAACTTCAATGTTAAGGAACGGGCTAGTTTCGTGTTGAATCTTTATCCTACTTCACTAATTTCATTAAAAGAGAACAAATTATAATAAAGACGATTATATCTGATTATTTATGCCAAACAATTTATTGTGTTATTTCTGTGTCCAAAATCCGATACCGTACCACTACAACAACTGAACCGGAAGCAGCCAGAAAAGGAAGCTTCTTCATGTCATCCATGGCATCCACTCCCGAATCGACACAACCGCCGTACGTCTCTCTTGGTCATGTGGGCCTCTAACACTTTATACATTGCGCGGGTGAGAGGTGCACTGGGTCAATGACTCTTACCTTCTAAAGGTTTCATATTTTATGTTCTTTGTTCCTTCTCTCTTCAAAGAATTCTTCTTTTTGTTATTGGGTATTCGTAATCCACTTCTTCTGCTCTGTTTTTACCTTCTTGCTTTCCATCTTCCTTGGAACAAGGAAATAGAGAAGAAATTTTTTGACAAAAAGGCTGGAATTGCATACAGAGATAGATAGATAGATAGCAAGGGGTGACATGGGGTTGGAGATTGTGGAGCCAAATACATGTATAAGGGGTTGCTGTACTAGCAAGTGCATCCCTCTTCATCTCCCTCCTTCTTCTTACTCACTACACTCCCCAGTTGCCAAAGGTAACACCATTGACTACATCGTGTCTGCAACTGTTTTTTTTTTTTTTCATCTGTGGTTTTCTGTTTATTTATCTTTTTTTTTATGTTTAGGAGTGGCTTCTATATGTGCAGAGGCTTAGAGTGTAGTTTTTTTTTCTTCCCACCTGTGGTTTTCTCTTTCTAAATCTTTTTTTTAAGTTTAGGAGTGGTTTCTACATGTGCAGGGGCGCAGAGTGTAGTGTATGAAGGATTTCTGAATGGGAGGAAAGTTGCAGTGAAGAAGCCTGTCTTGTCTACTTCTGAGGACCTTGACAAGTTCCATAAGGAGCTCCAACTATTATGGTCTCTGTCTCACCTGTGATGCACGCCTTTGGAACTGTTGTGATAGTTAGAATTCATTCTTAACCTTTTACTATTTTGGAATGCCAGCGCTTTGTTCTAGTAAGAAAATGGTCCTGTTCTGCTTAACTTGACCAAAACATATCATCTTGGCTCTTGATTAGTTTTTTACATTAATCAATTTCCTTAGTATTTGTGCTACTGAGTTTAAGTAGTGTGAACATGATCTGCTTTTTTAAGTTCTGCTAAACTAAATGATGCAAAATAAAATTTGGATCTGTAAACTAATTAAAGAATGTGATGGTAGTATATGATGACATTGTAGGTTTTTGAGACTTTGTTTTCCTGTAGCTATTAGCAATGTTCATGGATGGATGGTTTTACTTTAGTTTTCTGTTTTTTTTCCATGGGACATTGAAGTGCAATAGATCATCCTGGCATTGCCAAGCTGGTTGCAGCTCATGCAAAGCCTCCCAATTACATGTTGTTTTTCGACTTCTATGAATCTGGCAATCTTTCTGGCAAGTTGCACATTGAACAGTGGGGTCTAAGTACTGATACGGTGCTTAGGATTGCTCTCAATCTAGGTATGTTTTTAATCAACCTAAAAAGAGGATCTCCAGATAACTAAGGATTTTGTACGAACTTGTAAGAAGCTTTTGGCACTATAACTGTAGCAGATTTTAATCTAGACTCACAATTACTGCTGATTCAGTTAATTTATGTTGCTCAGTTTTCAATTGATATTTCAAAAATTTTCCTATTCTGTTATTTTCTATTGGTCTATATTTCTTTCTTATTTTTATTGTCCAGTTTTTGGTCAATTGGAGATTATGAAGGGTTATTTTGGATTATATTACATCTTCTTTTCTCTTTACTTTTTTTTCTTATTCCAGCACAGGCTTTGCAATATCTACATCACCATGGAATAGTGCATAGGGATGTCAAACCGGCCAATATTCTTGTAAATTTTTCTACGAACCTCTAGTCTATATTTTTCAGTTGATCATTGATAGACACAGTTTCCATGTAATAACTGATATGTATGGTGCAGCTTGACAAAAATCTTTTGCCACACCTAGCAGACTTTGGCTTGGCCGAATATACAACAAATCTTGAAGTAGTTTCTGTTGGAAATTGGAAATCTGCTGGAAAGCCAACTGGTGGCTTCCACAAAAAGAATATGGTTGGAACGCTCATTTATATGGCACCTGAAATATTGAGAAAGGAGATACATACTGAAAAATCAGATGTCTATAGCTTTGGTATATCTATCAAGTAAGACTGTTGATATTGTAAAAATGCAGTTTCATGGTATAAGATAGTGAATTTAATGGAATAAATGTTCAAAGAGAACAACAACATTCAAAATCATTGAGATTGTTAGTGTTCCATGTTCATTTTGTTTGTTTCATTTCTTAGCCTACAACTGGGCTCGCTCTTTATAGTTTTCCTGGAACTATTTAACTATTTTTCTCCCTATCAATCATGACAACATGAATTACAACTTATTGCAGTGAGCTTCTTACTGGTGTTGTGCCCTACACTGACCTTCGTGCAGAAGCTCAGGTCTCTATCTCTCTTTCTCAAACACAGCACACACAGAATTTCTGTGCTCTGATTTTAACAAGGCAATGGCATCTTTGAATATTTATGAACACATAAGGCAATGGCATCTTTGAATATTTATGAACACATCTTTTGCTATATCATTGTTAATGTTAGTATTATGGTCATTGATCTTTTATGATAGCATCTACATCCTTATAATTCGGACGTACTAGGCTTTCGGTACTTTGAGAATGGAACTTCCTGTTTATTGTTGTGACGTCTTTCTTAGTTTGTATCAGTATGTTCAATTTCTGCTTGACTTCTCACCATGGCAGGCCCATACTGTTCTGGAGATGAACTATACTGAGCAGCAACTTACAGCAGCTGTAGTGTCAGGTAATTTACGACCTGCTCTTTCCAAACAGGAGTCAGGTGCATCAGCTATTATTCTATCAATGATACAGAGGTGCTGGGATGATAATCCTCAAAATAGGCCTTCTTTTAGTGAGATAATTTTTGAACTCAGTCCTTTAGTGGATCAAAGCAAGAAACTGATGGAAGAAAATCATACCCTCAAATCTTCTAGCTTTCCCAGTCATGAGGTTATTGATGTCTCACACCCTCAGAAGTACCAGGAGAGTATCAATTGGTCCATCCAAGGACAATCCTTATCAAACAGAGTTTCTCTTGCGGTTGATTCTGGTTTGAGAACTTGGCTTGATTCTTCATCTGAGCCTTTTACTTATCAACCAGTGCTTTCTTGGGGATCCTTTGCTACTTGTGGGAGAAGGGAAACTATGGAGGATACGCACTTTCTAATGCCCCACTTTTGTGGAGAAAAGGATATCCATGCCTTTGGTATCTTTGACGGTCACAGAGGTATGTTAAATGTGGTTTCCAGCACTAACAGTAAGGATGAGGTTTGTGTGTAGCTCAAATGACCGAGGATGTGGTCAGACATTTACATGATCATAAGTTTTGTTTATGAAGTCTCTAGTCTCTAGTGAAGTGACTAAAAATAGTTGTGTTAATTATAAATAGCTTGTGTTCGGGACACCTTGCACATTTACATTCTCCTTCAAAGTCTCTGATTTAATTTTTTTCGTGCTTAAAATGTCTTTGAGAAGATAAACTGTGGATGTTAGAACGTCTGATTAAAAAAGTGCAAGTCATATGACAAACTATATCTTGCTTGTTCCTCATGCTGGCTAAGATACTTATTCTCCAATGATTACCTCACTGCCCCCATCCTAACCAAAAAAAAGAAAAGTACTGTCAGATTCTTGGCAATCACCAACCAGCTTCATTGGATCTTGAAAGAATAGTTTTAATTGGAAATATACAAGTGGACACGATGGATGACTTATTATACCTATTATTTTTATTTTCCTTTTAATATGCATCTTCATTTCTAGAAAAAGTTTCCAGCACATTGTGGGATTGACCAATTTGGATATGAAGAGTCCTCAAAATTAGTGTTTCTAATATATGTACTGGTTAGAATGACTCATCCGGAGTTGATTTCTAGTATTAAGATTTGTAATGCTTTTGCTGGACAATGTTGTTGTGATTCAAAAATGTGCAGGTGCAGCAGCTGCTGAGTTTTCAGTGCGAGCATTGCCAGGATTGCTGCAAAGTTTACGCTTCAGCAGAAGGTATGTTTGAGTTTTGATGTCTTTTGCCTTTACAGTATTTCCATGGTATGCATTCGACAACGTCTTTTTTAATCCAGCCCTGAAGATGCATTGCTTGAAGCCTTTATTAGTACGGATGTAGCTTTTAGAAATGAACTAGATTCTCGTCGTAAGTTGAAGGGTGTTCTACAGAAAGACTCGCATCCTGGTTGCACTGCTGTTGCCGCCTTGATAGTTGGAGACAAACTATTTGTTGCAAATGCTGGTGATTGTAGAGCTATATTATGTAGGGCTGGCAATGCCCTTCCTCTAACCAAGGTAACCATATATCAGTTTCTCATTCCTGACACCTCTTTGATTTGCTTCTATGCCTACTCTATAAAATTTGATATTGGCACATTAGGATCATACCGCAAGCTGCCTTGAGGAGAGGGATCGTGTTGTTCGGGCAGGAGGACAAGTTAAATGGCAACTCGATACCTGGAGAGTTGGTCCTGCTGCACTCCAGGTTCTTTCCTTACAACTTGTGATAGTTTTTTTTTAAGTAATCTTGTGATGCTGTATTTGATTGCGTTCTGTTGATCTGTAAGATCCTTTGATCTCCTCCAGTAAAAAGAATAGAATCGATGCATTATTTTTCAACAGGTAACTCGGTCAATCGGTGATGACGATTTGAAGCCTGCTGTAACTGCAGAACCTGAGATAACTGAAACTGCAATATCTGCAGAGGATGAATACCTGGTAAGACCATTCTTTTACTGAATACCGAGCAATGTTTGAAGAACGAATTGGGGTGAGAATCGATGCTACCGAAATAAGCTATTCCCATTCGGTCTTCTTACGATTAAAATCCCCGAAACTTTTACTTGCATCGACTCTCTGAACTGATGTTATGTCCCCTTCTTTTGCTAAATTTCATAATCAGGTATTGGCCAGCGATGGACTTTGGGATGTTATGAGCAATGGTGAAGTTATAAGCATAATCAGGGACACTGTCAAAGAACCTGGAATGTGCTCCAAGAGGTTGGGAACTGAGGCTGCAGAACGAGGCAGCAAAGATAACATAACTGTCATCGTTGTCTTCCTGCGTCCAGTGTCTACAAGCGAGAGAATTTACTAGTCGTTATCAGCTCTTCCAAACTTATGGGAACTGCAAGATGGTGCACAAACTTGTGCTGCATCACTCTTCCCTGCTTTGCTCGACATATATTATTATTATTATTATTATTATTATTATTATTATTATTATTATTATTCATTTTATTCCATACTATAATTGTTTTCATACAATAATTATTTTTTATGGTTCCAAATAAAGATTGTAAATTGCAAATTGCAAATTGCTTATTTTTACATATTATTAGATTCATTTATTTTTTACATATTATTATATTCATGATCTTATGTTGTATAAATGTTATTTTAATTTTAATTTGATCAAATTTTAAATAATTTAAACTCAATGGATATGCTCTTAACACACCAAACCGACGTCGTAACGGTGCTGAACCTTGTCTATATGAAAAAACTGTCGTCTTCTTTCTTGTGCGACAACGCAAAGCACAAAACTTTAGAAGCAAGAAACGAATACACAAGCAAAACATGTCTTCAGCGGCGATGGTACTAGACCCCAAACCGGCGCCACAGCTGCCACCGTCGATCTCCGCAACAGGATTGGACCTGCCCTTCGCAGACCTCTCTAATGCCGACGAGGAGGATCTCTACAGCCGCCTAAAGTCCCTCCAGCGGCAGCTCGAGTTCATCGACATCCAAGAAGAGTACATCAAGGACGAGCAGAAGAATCTAAAACGAGAGCTTCTTCGCGCCCAAGAGGAGGTGAAGCGGATCCAGTCGGTGCCTCTGGTCATTGGGCAGTTCATGGAGATGGTAGACCAGAACAACGGGATTGTGGGCTCCACCACCGGATCAAATTACTATGTTCGCATTCTTAGTACTATTAATCGCGAGCTTTTGAAGCCTTCGGCGTCGGTGGCACTTCACCGGCACTCCAATGCTCTGGTGGATGTTCTGCCTCCGGAGGCTGATTCGAGTATTTCGCTTCTTAGTCAATCTGAGAAGCCTGATGTTACTTATAATGTAAGTTGAATTTGGGTTTTGGCAAAAAATATTCGAGTTTGAATCGAATTTAGAGTTTTGTTTTATATGGGACTGAAAATGTTAGGGTTTGAAAAGTAGAAATAAAATCTACGTTTCTTTTCCTCTCGTTCTTTTTCCCCTTTCATTCAAAAATCTTTTCTTGAGCTGGTATCGTAATAAATTATTGGTTTGGGCGGTCAGCTGACGCTTTGTGTTTGATTCCGTTGTGTGATTGCTTTAGGACATTGGAGGATGTGATATTCAGAAACAGGAAATTCGCGAGGCGGTTGAGTTGCCACTTACTCACCATGAGCTTTACAAGCAAATTGGTATAGATCCACCTCGTGGTGTCTTGCTCTACGGTCCTCCTGGCACTGGGAAAACTATGCTGGCTAAGGCTGTTGCTAATCATACAACTGCAGCATTTATTAGAGTTGTTGGCTCTGAGTTTGTCCAGAAATATTTGGGTGAGGTATGTCTGAGAAAGCACTTAATGCAATCTGCTTTACATACTAACCATTTTATATCTTGGGTAGGGAAATCATGCAATTACAACATATAATTCAAGCATTATGCTTCATATTGCAGACTAAAAGTTGCCACTATGGACACGACAAATAGGCATTTGTTTCTCGAAATTTTCATATGTGGGGTTTAAGTAATTGTGATATATTTAACCCCTTTTTGGTGCAATCACCCTTTTCTATTTAAGGGTCCTCGCATGGTCCGTGATGTTTTTCGACTTGCAAAAGAGAATGCCCCTGCAATTATTTTCATTGATGAGGTCGATGCCATTGCTACTGCAAGGTTTGATGCTCAAACTGGTGCTGACAGAGAAGTTCAGCGTATTCTGATGGAACTTCTGAATCAGGTATGTTCTATGTATTGTTATTAGCCTTTTGAGCATGTATGTAGATCGGGTAACAGAATGCATATAGATAGGGTCAACTTATAATTCTTCACCTTAATTTGCTTATACAGATTTCAATGGGTAAAAGACACAGACCTCCTATATAGTTTCATTTATTCCAAAAATTATATTTATTGTTTTGAATTACTAGAAGGAATCTTTTAGTATTACAAACTCTAAAAAAGGACCTTTTGTTAAGTTTGTGTCAATTTTTTTAACAGAGATTCTTACTTAAATATATCTGATAGTATTTATATAGACAGTTTACGTGTACAACAATCAATTACATGATTAGAAAAGCTTCAGGAGTATTTAAACAAATGCCCTTTTTTAGAGTTTCTAATACTACAGGGTTCTCTTAAAACAATTCAAAATAAGAAGTGTAATTTTTAGAATAATAAAAATATGGGGGAGATCAAACCTTTACTCAAATTTCAATTAGCTCGTAATATGTGAGTATTTTGGGATTAGAGTTGTGTAGCTAGCTTGTGGAGTTCTATTTCTGTTTCTTCATTTTGTTGATGCTGTTAACTCTGGTTTTCCTTTCGGGAATGTACTTTAGATGGATGGATTTGACCAGACAGTGAATGTTAAGGTCATAATGGCAACCAACAGGGCAGACACGTTGGATCCTGCACTTCTGCGTCCTGGAAGGCTGGACAGGAAAATTGAATTTCCATTGCCTGACAGGAGGCAAAAGAGGCTGGTTTTCCAGGTAACTTTTCTTTCATGCAGCCTCTGAATTTATCTTATTGGAAGATGGCAGTGCTTTTCTGGAGGTTATTTGAATGTTAAATGAATTTGTTAATTTTGATTTTATACAGGTCTGCACGTCTAAAATGAATCTAGGCGATGAGGTGGACTTGGAAGATTATGTTTCTCGGCCTGATAAAATTAGTGCTGCTGAGGTCAGTTGAATTCTTTTTTAATGGTGTACATCATAAGACTTTCAATCTTTTCTTTTGGTATACAGGATTTTCGACGTTTGCTTGGAGCAAGAAGGAAAAAAATGTTTTCCCTCTTTTCTTTTTTAAGCTTTGTATATTGCCGACCTGTTTTGGGATCATATAACATATAATATAATAATTCATAGGTATATACCTGTTGGTCCTCCGCCAGGTGATAAGAATGTTCGAGGAAGGGTTAGGAGCATGGACTTGAATTTAGCCCATTCATATTGTCATTATTCATCTCATATATGATCTAATATCAAATGTAACGAGCAAAAATTCTCAACATCTAATTTTTACTCCTAATTGCCCACGTCTGCCATTATATTCTCATGTTGAATGTTGAATTTAGCCCATCATATTGTCATTGTTCATCTCATAGATGATCTAACATCGAATGTAACGCGTTAAAATTCTCAGCATCTAATTTTCATTCCTAATTGCCCACACTTCTGCCACGATATTCTCATGTTGAATGTATATCTTGTGTTTCTCATGACCGCATATCTGTTCACAGATTGCAGCTATTTGTCAAGAAGCAGGAATGCATGCAGTACGGAAGAACAGGTATGTCATACTTCCGAAGGACTTCGAGAAAGGTTATAGAGCCAATGTGAAGAAGCCTGACACCGACTTTGAATTCTACAAATGACCTTGTGTTGATCAAGTTATGTCAACTCTTTGTTCTTTGTGGGGTTGGGGGGGAGGCGGGGGAAGACGACTGTGGATTGTCGCTCGGGAGCAGGTGGCAATCTTGAGATTTGATTTATCAGCGGCATGCATCAATTGGTGTTGAAGAAGTTGGTGGCTAATCCTTTCTTTATTCAATTCTTTCCTTGCCCACTTTAGGTTGTTATATATATACTTTTAAGTTACACGGTCAGACCTCCAACTTCAGAACACCCTATTTCTACTTTCTGATGGTTCTTTAGATACTGTTGACATTTAGAAACATCAAAAAGTAACTGTTACCTCTGAATTGTCTCTGTCTGTCAATTTCGAATGGCAAATGGTCAAAGTTATTCTTCCTATCAAAGGTCATTGATTACTGGGTCTTCTGAATTTGATTTAGAGAGGTCTTTGTTTACATGTATTTTACTTGGATTGGCCAACAAAAGATTAACACAAATACAAAAAGGAAGGTTTTGATGATTTTGAAACCTTTCATGTTAGGTAATCTAGTGTCTTTATGCATGAAGAAGATAATCAATTCAGTGGTTGTGATCTGAATATCTACTTCCTAAATCTTCTTCTCAAAATGGTACTGAGTGTTATAGCTTGTGGAAGTGTATTCAAATGTTTGATTGGTTAAACTAGACAGTTTTAGTAGCTTGAGATATAAAAGGCAGAACATTTCTATTATGTCATCTTTGCTGGTAATTAAGTAATATGGAAGCTGGTAAATTGACCACAAGCAATAATTTGGAAACTGAGTTTCACACATACCATAATCTTCTAAAGGTTAAAAGAAGCAAAGAATAAGTAGTAGTTGGATGCATATTGGGAGATTCGAGTCCTCATCAAACTTACTTTGTGCTTGATTACCTTTCCATCTTCCAAGGATGCAGTTTCTATCTATAGAAGATGCAAAAATTCACTCATGTCTCTATATAAATAACACACCCCCACAGTTCCTTTTCACATCCAGCAAGTATTGCAGTACAATATACATAGCGGAGAGAATGAGGATGGGAATCAATAATACTCCTGAAATCCGGGCTGATCTTGGAAAAGATGCCTGGCTTGATCTTAGGCTATCCAATGATACTCCTGAAGTTGATGCTTTGTCTAAGGAAGGGCATAACATGCTGGATTTCTTGGGAAAAACAATTCTCAATAGCTTGGAATTGCCAAGTGAGGGTAATGAAAAGAAGTCAGACAGCAGATTCTTCATCTGCAAATTTTGCAACAAGAAGTTCAACAACTCACAAGCATTGGGAGGTCATCAGAATGCCCATAAACACCAAAGGGCATTCCTGAAAAGACAAAATGATCTACACTTGTCCTCTTTTGGACTCATCAACAGCGGTTCCTTGTTTGCATTTCCAAACATGGTATCAGGATTTTCTTCTGATCATGGTCCTGTGTATAGACCTCTAGGAGTTAACGTGAACTCTATGATTCAGAAACCTCCACATACCTCCGCTTTGTATGTTCCAAAACCAAAGTATGGACCTGAAGGGTGGTCCAGGTCACCTTTCATGAACCAATCCACCATGGAGAGCAGCTTATGGGCTACGCATGCTGTAGTAGTCCCATTCGTAGATCAGATGGGACTCATTCGTGGGACTACAGTGGACGGTTTTGGCGGTGCTTTTCCTGCCAATAATCTGAATCCTATTGCTAATGGGATCAATGTAAATGCTGGTCTTCCAGGAACTAGTGTTTCTAAAAACCAGAAGCAGAATCATGCAGGGGCTGCATTGTCCCTGAAACTAGGACTATGATAGCTTCTTCTATTGTTTCATTTTCTATGTTATGAGTTTGGTTTCGTTGGTGCAGGGTCACGAGTGAAACAAGAAGAATAGGTGTTGTTCTATTGTTAGTTTTTACCCATTGCTGGTCGTATTCTCTTGATCCAATTCCAAATTGATTGATGGTATATTGCTATGAGCATCAATCCGATTCCAAAAGCATCAGGAGCATACATGGAAAAGCACTTACGATTTTTTTTTTTTTTGGCCTCTTTTCAAAGTTTTCCGGAGCAATGAAAAGAAATTTGTTCAATCAAGACTGGAACATGACATAAAAATGCCTATAAAATATCTCGAGTTGAATTGATAACATCTCTGAACTTCCTCGATTCAGTTCAGGCTTACGCGTAAAGAAACAAGTTGGATTCCATGGCCTGACAGTAAATTTCAGAACACTACAAGAAAAAGGGCCTTTTCCGACCGTTATTACCGACGGAATAGCCTTTTTTGTGGTCGGTAATATTAGTTACCGACCGAAGTAGGCGACCGAGACGTTGGTCGGCAATAGCACAGTCGTTAATATTTACCGACCATTTATTGTGCGGTCGGTAAATATTTCCGACCGAAGCGTCGGTACTTGTCGATTTGTTTACCGACCGAACCGTCGGAGTCCTGATCTTTCATTTAACGACCGAACCGTCGGTAAATTGACGATTAATTGCCGACCGATACGTCGGTATTGCGGAATGCTATTGGCCGACGGTCGGTCGGTAAATTGAAGATTGATTACCGACCGACCGTCGGAAGTGAGGAATGTCATT
>JAOSBM010000003.1:1942402-1977888 GCA_027568955.1 Erythroxylum tenue
GGTTATATAAATATAAATTAGTTTAGTTAATAACTAAATTATTGTGGTATATTCTTTGAAAAAATTTTGGTGTAAAATGGTTGGAGTAACACCAAATTTGGTGTACAAAGATTCTAAGAATATTCCATTTTACACCAAATTTGGTGTAAAAATTTGGTGCAAAGGTTGGAGATGACCTAATACCGATTTAGTGACCAAATCGGCTATTTGTTCCCTTCTGCAGATTCAGGAACATGATGATCTTGGCAGCTATCTTGGCCTTCCAATGGCTATTGGTCGTAACAAGAAAGAAGTTTTCGGATACATCAAGGATCGGGTTTGGAAAAAACTCAATTCTTGGACTGTTAAGCGGTTATCCAAACCAGGTAAAGAAATCTTATTGAGGACCGTTCTTCAAGCTATCCCGAATTATGTCATGATGCTCTTCCTTTTCCCCAAGTCGCTATGTGAGGAACTTGAGCAGATCATGTGTCGGTTTTGGTGGGGTAACGCAGTCAACAGGAAGGGTATACACTGGATGAACTGGGACCGCTTATGCCGATTACGAGCGGCTAGGGGCCTCGCTTTTAAACACCTCCGAGAGTTTAACATTGCTCTTTTGGGCAAGTTAGGCTAGAACCTACTAAAGGAACTCGACTCGTTAGTGGCAAGATTGCTCAAAGCACGTTACTATGCCCATTGCTCGTTTTTAGGCGCCCCTCTGTGTGAACCCAAGTTACCTATGGCAAAGCATTCGGGAAAGCCAACATATTCTTCGACGAGGCCTGTATTGGAAAATTGGTAGGGGGATAGAGTGCATATCTAGTCTGATCCTTGGTTAAAGGATGTAAATCACCACCCCTTTTGATGCACGTTATGGTGTCCTCCTTGTTCAAGATCTGATGCTTAATGGGAGGTGAAACTCCGGGTTGATAACTACTATCTTTAACGACCGCAATAGTGGTTTAATATTGAGCCTCCCACTTTCTGGTACTGCTGCGGATGATCTGTTTTGGCTGTATAAGGACAAAGGCTTTTTCTTGGTCAAGTCGACTAACAAAGCTCTCACTTCTGTTCACCACGAGCCCCAAAATGCCAAGATGGCGCAGGTACGGCAAAAACTTTGGAAACTCAAAGTACCCCGCAAGTGAGCAATTTTATTTAAAGGGCTTCACATAATATCCTACCGCTACGTGAAAACTTGCTCTTACAGAAGGTCGATGTCCTGCCACGGTACCCGATTTGTCTTCAATCATTGGAAAGTCTGCTGCACTTACTGGTTACTTGTTTGTTCACAAAGCGGGTGTGGCAGTGTTCTTATATGGGTTGGTTCTTGCCAACAGTGACAAGCTTCTAAGATTGGTTGTGGCGGTTTTTTTGTTTGTTTAATGCCAATGATTTGGCTTTAGCTTTGAGTTTATGTTGGCAGGTGTGGACTGTGCAAAACGACCTTATTTGGAACCACAAAGTTGATGATCCTTTATTGGTTTGGGCTCGAACCTTACGAAGCCACCATGATTGGTCGACGGAGCAGGTGGTGGTTGAGCCTCACTGAAATGCGAAGGGTATATTTACCTGGCAGCCACCAGACCTTGGGTGGGTGAAACTCAACGTTGATGCTGCAACTACTGTGGATGGATCCTCCACTGGGTATGGTTTCATCGCTAGAGATTCTTCGGGTTCAGTTATGGGAGTTCGGATAGGCAGACTTGAAGGAGTTATTCGACCGAAGATTGCTGAAGCTTTGGCCATAAAGGAGGCCCTTAGTTGGATTGAGCGTACGGTTTGGCCATGGGTCATTGCTGAGAGTGACCGCCTACTTGTTATTCAAGCACTCATGGATCGACACTATGTAGATGCGACTGATTTCGGTGATTTAATTTCTCATTCTCGTTTCCTTAGATCTCAACTTGATTGCGAAGTTGTCTTTCAACATGTTAGACGTTCTGCCAATAAGGTTGCTCATGGCTTGGCCCAAGCTTCCCAAACCATGGCAAACGTAGGCGAGTGGTGCTGTAATTTTTCTCCTTTTGTACTGCCTCTTCTGAGTTTGGATAGTTAATATACCTCATCCCTCTTCTAAAAAAAATGTTAAAGTTATTATATACCGTTGAAATATATTATTAATAAATTATACATATTAAATAGTATATTTAAATCCATCACTGAGTTTTAAGTTAGTTAATTTATTAAATAATTTATTTACAGCCTGTTTGATTTACAGTTTAAAATAGATAAGAAATAAAATAATTATTCTTAAGAATAAAAAAGATGAGTAATATAATAGAATTAGTATTACTTTGTTTGGTTTACTCTTAAAGAATTTCTATATCAATGTTTGATTCAAAAATCTAAACTTAGAATGACAAAAGAACAACTAACAAAAAGAATCATCATTATTATTATTATTGTTGTTGTTGTTTTTTTTTGTTGTTGTTCATTTATTAATAATACTAATTAATTAATAATATTATTATTAATATTAATTTTTACTTATTATTATTAATTTATTATTTTATTAATTATTATTATTATTATTAAATTCTCCGTTATTATTAATTTTTTAATTTTATTTATTTACGTATTATTGTTAAATTCCTTATTATTATTAATTTTCTTCTTATTATTATTAATTTTCTTCTTATTAATTATTATTTTTTATTTTTTATTTTCTACTTAAGATTATTCTTATTCTTATTAATTTTATTATTCTAATTAATTAATTATATTTATTTATATTATTATTAATTTTCTTCTTCTTCTTCTTAATATTAATATTATTACTACTACTATTGTTATTATTATAAGGATAAAAAATTCTTTAACAAATAGTTATATTCTTGAAATAGTTAAAGATACCTTTCGATAATCTTTAGTTATTCTTAAAAATTGAGGAATACCTAATCTTAAGATTAGTTATTCTAATATTTTTGTCTAACTAAACAAATGATTATTTAAATTTTAAGAATATACCAGAAATAGAATTCTTATTCCTATGAACCAAACATGCCCTTAAATTTACTTAAATACATTAGTAATGTCATATATAATATATAATATTTAAATTTATTAATTTAAAATACATTATTACACATGTAGAAGGTTCATTTAGGTCCATCAATTAGCTTTCAAGCATTTATCTAAAACATAAAATTAATAAATGCATCATGAAAGATCTTTTAAAATACCTCACATATCTTTTAAATTTATTTAAAATATAATATTAATACACTATATTTTAATTGGTCGCTTAATCTTTAAATTAAATAATTTATTAAGTGATTTATCCTAAAATTATTATAGGATTAATTGTAAACAATATTTTGAACTTTACAAAATTTAGTAATACTAATTTGCTTTTTTAAAAAATAGTGTTAAAATACTCTAACTTTCAATTTTTAGTAAAAATAATATAATGTTAAGTTCTTCATTGATGTCAATAAAGTGGTGAACTTATGAAAGATTAATATTTTTATTATGTGACTGTTATATAACATATGAATTTTATTATTTGATAAATTAAAAATATTAATCAAACACTCTAAAATAATTATAAATTCTTTTATATATTTATTGGATAATTATTTTAAGACGGGTTAGTATTGCAAAATTGAGTAAAGTTTATAATGTTTGTAATTAATTTTAAATTATTTATATTGAAAGATATATTTAAATTTAATAGTTAATTTTAAATATGTTATTTTATTAAATACTTTATCTAAAACACATTATACACATAGAAAGGTTCATTTAAATCCATCAATCAACTTTCAAGCAATTTATCTAAAACAAATATCAGCCGCTTCTGGAATTCCACAACGACCACTGCACAATGTTGTCCGATGATCTAACCCTACCGTTGGATTAGTGAAATGGAACTTTGATGCAGACATTCAATCAGGCCAAGGAACTACGTCGTATGGTCTAGTGATCAGAGATGCACATGGTCTTTTCCTCAACTGTTGTCAAGTTTTGCTATCTTAAATTACACAATACTTATAGCCGAAGCCATGGCGTTCAAGGAAGCTCTATCTTGGTTAACACATCTATGTCTTATCTCTGTGGAGGTGGAAACAGACTGCCTCCAACTAGTGCAGCGTTTTCACAGTGCACATTCGGGCATCAATGAGTTGGGAGCAATTTTGAACGACTGTAAATTACTTTTTGGTAGATTTCAATCTTGCTCTCTTACATGGATTCTTAGGAATGTTAATAGGGCAGCTCGCTCTCTGTTTTGAAACCTGGATCGGATCGGCCGGTTTGACCAATTCGACCGGTGACCGGTCGGCTATCTGATTCGGGTGATCCTTAAAAATCAGTCTTCAATTGAACCAGTGCGAACCGGTCAATTGACCGGTTAAACCAGAACTGGTTGAATCAATTGGTCACTGGTTCAATGATTTTTTTTATTTTGCTTTTTTTCTTTCATGTATTTTTTAATTCTTTCAAAAGTAAAATCATTTTTTTTTCAGAAATCTAACAGAAGTATAGAAATTTATATTATTTGGCATATTTTTTATTTTTTAATATTCCTAATATTATATATAATTATTACGTAATTATGACGTCATACTAATTCGATCGGTGGTCGAACCGATCAAATCAGTAACTAATAAAGCCTTCAATTTAATGTCCGGTCTGAATTTCAGAACTTTAAGCTCACTTATTAGCTACAGCAGCTACCGATTATCCCAATAGATCTATATGGAATATTCTACCAGATTTTTTTATCATCAGTCCCATGTGAAGCCGAGTTTCATCAGTAAAAACATATCATTTAAAAAAAAAGTTTAAATAATAACAATCCCAACATATAAAACTTAAGAATTGTCTGACTTGGAATTTTTACTGTTGAACCGTTCAACGAAGTTTAGACACGTCCACTGATACAGTCATTGGTCGTGGAACTGAAAGTCTGAAACTGAAATCTAACAAACTTTAAGACACGTATTAAACAACGGACCTCTTGAGTCTTGACTGAGACAGACTTGGAAAACACGAAAGGGATGGTTAACTATTTTAGAAACTAGAAAGTTTCAAAGTCGTTCTTCATGTCAGTGTTTGAGAAACACTACGTCAGTTACCCTTAATATGCTGTAATCCCCAAATATGTAATAATTCACTTATTTAGGATTATACAATGTTTTAAAAATCTTACCAAATCGATTCGACCAGTAGTTAATTTTTTGATTTAGTATAATAATTTTTATTGTTAAAAATTAAACAATTTATTAATTAATTAGCTTTTTCATAAACTAATTATTTTTATAAACTAAAATAAACCGATAATTTTTAAAATATTCTTATTTTAATTAAAATTTAAAATTTTCTATACTTAAAAATAGTCAATATAATTATTTTTAATTTTTAATTGATTTTATGACTATTTAATACCATTTGAACATTTTAAACATTACACCTATTATTTTCTCAGTTTAACTTCTAATCTAAGTTAAAAAATATTAATATTATAAATTATTATCATATTTAAAACATGATTATAAGATAGAAACGAATCGCGTTCTCTAATTTAATTTGAAATTCGAATAAATTTGAGGGTACGAATATTCTCATTTAAAATAATATTGTTTTAAATAATTAAATTAAATTATTTTAATAAAAAGATTCAAATTATCAAATTTTTTGAATAAAATTTTTTAAATTTTAATTAAGTTGATTTTAAATTACAAAATTTTGTCAAGCCCCAATGCCTGTAGGGCAATTTTTTTTTTTGCATTTTACCTTTACGAATAAGTGGTTAAAAGATTAAATAAAAGTATGTCATTTAATTAAAAGAATGTTGCTTGCTAAATTGTTGAGTTAATTATAAAAAAATCTCGAACTTTACTAATTTTTATAATATTAATCCAAAGTTTAGAAAGTAATAAAATACTTTTAACTTTTAATGTTTAGCAAAAATATCCGACGTTAAGTTCTTTGTTAACGTAAATGACACGGTGACCTCATCAAATTATTATTTTTATCACATGGCTGTCACATATTGTATTTTTGGCGAGTATTAATTTTATTTTTTAATAAATTAAAAATACCAAAAACTTAAAATAATTACAAAATAAAACATTTAAAGGAATGTATAATTATTTTAAAGCTTTTGATTTTTCTAATTTATTAAATAATAAATTTTATACAAAACATAAATATAATATATGACATTCACGTGACAAAAATACTAATTTAATGTGACTCATCAAGTTATCTACGTTGACAAAAAACTTAGCGTCGAATTATTTTTACTAAAAATTAAAATATTTTAGTATTATCTTTTAAAATTTAAACAAGTAATATAAAATTTAGTAAAGTTTGAAATTTTTATTTTAATATATGAATATTTTTAAATATAATATAATATATTATATTGTTTATAAAGTTAAGCCGGGAAGAGCGGGTCTCGACCCGCTTCACCGGTTATAAGCGGTTATTAAACGTTCCCCAAATATAGAAAGCAACCAAAAAGAGAACCTGACCAAGTCACTGACCTGTGACCTATCGTAAAGTAAAAGCAGAGTGTGATGGTGCCACGTTATACACTTATCTGTCCCTTTGCAGACTTGGCATTTCGTGATTGGTCAGAGAGGTTGACCCGACGGAAACAGAATTTTGAAAAAAAATAGAAAAAAGAGGGAAAGAGGGTGTTGGTTAATAAAAGGAGCGAGGGGAGGAGAAGGCAGTGGAGAGGTCTTTAGCAAGAATTCTTCGGTGACGGACGGACGGACGGACGGTCTGCTTCTCTCGGCTCCGATTGCATTTCGTCTCCCTGAAGGCCTCACTCAGCGTTCAGGGTATTAATTTCCTTCACTCTCTCTCTCTCTCTATCTCGCTCTCTTTTTTCTGGTTCTTTCTAATTAAAATATACTGTCTGATGATTATGCTTTGCCACCGGAGATTTATATATTCAGACTGGGATGTTTGATTTAGGTTTTAGTCATGTTCTTGAATAAAATGGAGCAAGAAACCAAGCCTGTAAAAGAAAATGAACGTGTAATTAAGTTAAAAAGGCTTCTTGGCTTTGATTTGCGCCTTTTTTTTTTTGTATTTATGTTAATAATTTATTGTTGAAAAAGAAGATGATTCACATGAATTTTCTCTTTTTCAATATTCTTTCGGGTTGTTATTGTTGTAATTCTATTATAAATTTAAACAATGGAGATAAAGGATTAAAATTCGATTTTCTGTATGCTTCTCTGCGATTTGTGAGTACCTTTTCTTGTTCTTATGGCTTTTAATTTGTGAAACAAGGTAATGGGATATTGGACTGATTCTTGAGATGGATTAATTCCAGCCTGCATATTCTTACTACGTATTTTTTTACATCTAATTAGCCGATGATCCTTTTCAGAAATTTGTGGCGATTTATGTGCGAAGGAGCGAGGGATTATTAGGTAGTTTGATCAGTTCTTTACACTCATGTGCTTGTCCTTTTCTTTCTTTCTGCTGTTCATATTACTCTTCTCCAGAGATTCTTGTTTATGTTTTTCTGGGTTCTGATTATCAGGTCGTGATGGATTCAGAAGAAGCGATATATGTTGCCCTATGTTTCTGTGCATTGTTCTTTAGTTAAAGAGATGAATCAAGCACTCAAGGTTTCCCACTTGAATGAAAGTTATGGTATTCTCTCTCTCTCTTTACTTCCGTTCCATCACTTTCAAAATCTTCAGCTTAGTTCTGGGGGGTTTGATATGTTGCTTTGCTTACTGCACTCAGAAAAATGAATGTTTCCTCATCATTTGTCTCATTCTTCTTTTATTCATGCCTTCGGACAAGTCAAAATTGTTAAGCGTAACCCTGAAAGGGGTGGTTCAAGTATTAGCTTGTGAATTTCTTGATACCTATACCACTACAGGTCCCGTGTTTGAGTCTCCTGGACTCCCTAGCAGTTCCTGCTAAGTTTTGGCGTTATCATCGACCATCGAGCCCATAATTCGGCTTTGACTTACTGGTTCTCCTAATGACTTACTCGGACTACATGGTTTATAAGCTATTGTGTGTACATGAGGGTCCCCATTATAAAAGAATTTCTTAGTGTAAGATTAAGGGAAACAGAAAACTTCCATGGATCAAGTAAATAAATTGCATCCTCAAAATTTCAGTTAATGCATAGGTGTTAGAGACACGTTTCTGCTGTTTGTTAGCTATGAAGCTTCTTGAGCAAGCTAAAGCTTCTAGTGTTCATATGTCCATTCATTTGCGAATTGGAATATCATATACTCATTCATTTTTCACAAAAGATTCATGATAACTGAAAAATCATTGGTCAGGTTCAGAATTTAAATGCAACGTACAGAACACGCAATGTACGCTTCAGCATGAATCTGTCGGGAATCTTCTTATTTAATGAATTTGGTGTTTTGTTGATATGTAATAGATATGTCAATTTTTGGTTAGTAATGTTGGATTTATGCCTGTTTTGAATATGCAGACGTGTAATAGCTAATCTCCTGTGGAAGAATAAACCTCTGGCATCCTCTGAGAAGATCTGCTCTTGACATACACTACTGCCATTTTCAATTGAACGAGATTCTTCAAAATGGCGGTAGCCATTGATCAACATCATGGGTTTAAGTCATTTAATCGATCTCAAAGATGCAGACTCCAATCCTTAACTCACTTTGACCAGAATATTATTGACCTCAGCCAAAACAATCTTGCACACTCATGGAAACAAGCATTTGAAGTTGCCAATATTCATAGAAGCTTCTCCACTCCGTGCTTTTCCTTAGCTAATAGGGCTGGAGAAGAGTTTGATTCCAGACCAAGCGTTGAGATAGTTGGTGGCAATGGAGCCCCACGAGTACGCGCTCTTGTTGTTGAGGCTTCCATAGCTATGGCCTCTGGTGTTGATCCCATACCTGTGTCAAATGGACTGGGTGGTGCTTATTTCTTGCAAAGTAGGAACGGTAATAACATTGCTGTGGCAAAGCCAATTGATGAAGAGCCTTTGGCCTTCAACAACCCAAAAGGCTATAGTGGTATGATGCTAGGCCAACCAGGACTGAAGCGCTCCATTCGAGTAGGTGAAACTGGAATACGAGAATTAGCTGCGTATCTCCTCGATCGTGATGGGTTTGCTGGTGTTCCTCCGACGGCATTAGTAAAAATAGCACACGTTGGTTTTCATGTTAATGGCACAGCAACAGTTTCTCCTCCATCATATAAGATTGCCTCGCTCCAGCGCTTTGTAGATCACGATTTTGATGCAGGGGAATTAGGCCCTTCCCGTTTTTCAGTTTCTTCAGTTCATCGCATTGGCATTTTGGATGTAAGACTCCTCAATCTTGACAGGCATGCAGGAAACATACTTGTGAAGAAGCATGATCAGGAAGAAAACTGTGCAGTAGGTTTAGCTGAACTTGTGCCGATAGACCATGGACTTTGCTTACCAGAATGGCTTGACGATCCGTATTTCGAATGGCTGCACTGGCCTCAAGCCTCAGTTCCCTTCTCCTCCGAAGAACTAGACTACATTTCAAATCTTGACCCTTTGAAAGATGCAGACCTCTTGAAAGCTAAGCTTTCTTCTTTGAAGGAATCATCTATCAGAGTTCTTATAATTTGCACCATTTTCTTGAAGCGAGCTGCTTCAGCAGGTCTCTGCCTTGCTGAGATAGGGGAAATGATGACTAGGGAGTTGTCGGGTGGTGGGGTGGAAAGATTGAGTTCTCTGGAGAAACTTTGTGAAACATCAAAGGCTCGTATACTTAATCTGGACAATGATGCGGTAAAGAATGCAGATGACGAACAACGTAGAGGAGGAAAAGAAAATCCCGAAATGTTTCAATTCAATCCCATGGTTGAAGTTGTCTGCACTGAGACTGCCGATCTGCCTCGGGATCTGAACATTCCTCCTGTAATAACTAAACCACTAAACTTCTCATCTGTGAGATCTCTGCCTCAGTTGCATGATGGAACTTGTACTAATAAAGCAAGTACTTGTGAAATTGAGGGTGTTTCACTGGGAGACATGAGTGAGGGTGAATGGGAACTGTTCCTGGAAACTTTTGACAAGCTCTTGGCTGAGGTGTTTGAGGCCACAACGTCAGGAAATTTTCAGACATTCTGAGGAAATTTTCACGACCAGAAACAAGAAGGACAGAGATGAAAAAGACTTCATCTCTAGATTAGAGCAACTTGTACATTGCCTTGAAACAATGGTTAGTACAGATTGTAGATAAATGCTTAAAGATGGAAAAAGTGATGGGCAGAAATACCGTCCTCTCCATCTTCTTGCCTTCTATCTTTTAAAACTTTCTTTTCCCTTGACATGTATATACATCTCTTCTCTGTAATCGTTGTACACTAATATGCAACCAGTTTGGTGAGCATGACTGATGATGAATATGCATGGATTCATCATTGATGTACTATTCTAACAAAGTTGGAATGACTTAAAGGTGTCTTTCTATAATTGAAATCTTTCTATGACACTTCGTGAGGAAAAAAAAAGTTACGTATTAATAAACCTCTTCAAATTTTACTATAGTACTTACGTTTTAATGTAATTTTTTTAATTTTACTATGGCACTCACATTTTAACGTAATTTTTTTATTGAGTTGTTGTTAAATAATTCGATTAAATTTTTTTAAAATTTATTCAATAAAAAATTTATCTAGAAGGTTTTACAATTTAATTTTAGATCTTTATAGAATAAAATTTATTATTTATTTTAAAAATATTTATATAAAAATTAAAAGTGTGTTATACTTGAAATAATATGATTTAAAATAATAACTATAAAAGTGTATTAAAACAAGTTTTTAAAGCACAATTCAATATACCTAATACGAGATTTTATATTAAATTAATTAAAATTTATTAATTAAGTTCCACAATATATATATATATATATATATTAACATAATATATTAATCTAACATAATATTTATTATTTAGTATTATTTAATTATATTTAAGCTAATATTACTTAAATATAATAATCAAAATTATATTATTATTAACAATTATCAAGAAGTTATAATTTGAAGGAAAAATAAGAAGAGAAAATAAATTAAAAATGAAGTCGTAAGCTTTTCTTCTTCATCGTCGTCGTGTTGGAAGCTGTTAGCTTCTCGTCTCGTACGGCTTCAATATATAGAGAGAGCTATTTAGCACACTCTTCAACAAATTCTCTCATCTTCGCTACTAACCTCTCTCGCTCTCTCGGGGTTTTGTGTGTCTCTCTCTGTGTTTAGCTTAATTTCCCTGTTCTTCAGCGATGGGGAAGAATGTGGTTTCTGATGAAGAAGGTAATATTACGACACTAATGATGTTAAAGCTTGTTGCTTTAATCACGAAATGCTCAGGAGATTCTTCCTTTCTTTACCGTAACATTTGAATTTCTCTTTTGGGATTTGTTCATGCAGACGAGGTCGAGTACGAGGAGGACGAGAGAGAACCCGTCGATGGAGACGCAACCGGTGAACCGGAGGACGATGAAGACGAAGAGGATGGTAGGGCTCGAATTTAAAGCCAATTTCTATTCGTTTTTAGGGTCATTAGTGGGGCTTGAATTTAGGGTTTTGTTTTATTCGTTTTTAGGGTTCCGAGCTCATATCTTGTCGGAATATAATGCGAGGACATGCTTGCTTTCATTTCTCCACGTTCCTATTCTACCCGCGTGAATTAGTCTTACTTATTGGTTGTCGTTTGTTTGAAACATATGCCTGGTCAAGTTTGAAATTTATTCTTTGCGAATTGTCAGTATAGACTAATATAATTACATACTGTGTTTGGGCAGAGGACGGACAAGATGAATATGAGAAGGACGATTTTATAGTAGATGATGTTGAGGAAGAAGAAGAACAAGATGAAGAAGAAGAGAGGGTGGAGAGTGATGAGGAAAGGCACAGGAAGAAGAAGAAAAAGAAGAAAAGGTTCTTTTAGTATCTTTTTTGTAGAAAATTCCTCAAGCTTAACTTGCCATCTTCTTGAATAACGGGGGCCTAATCATATGTGATCAAAGTGATGAGTTCTTGTCTTATTTATATATTTTCAGAGAAGCTGAGGATGTGCTTGATGAAGATGACTATGAGCTTCTCCGAGACAACAACGCTTTCCACCACCGACCAAAGGTTTTGAATGTTAAACCTCCTTGATTTTCAATTTCTCTTTTGTAGTTCTCATATATTGTGTGCCTCTTGCTGATTTTCTGTTATCAAATGGTTCAGGATAGCAAAAAATTTAAACGTTTAAAAAAAGCTCAAAGGGATTCTGACGACAACCGATTTGGGCTTTTGGATGAAGAATTTGATGGAAGTGGTAAGGGTGGTCAAACTGCCGAGGAGAAACTTAAGCGGAGCTTATTTGGTGATGATGAAGGTGAGGCATTTATTTCAAGGTTGTTGTTCATTCTTGATTGGTCGTGGGTATATGTTTCAAGAATTTATAATGCCATATGATATCCCAGGAGTGCCGCTTGAGGATATTGCTGAAGATGAGGAACAAGCTGAGGAAGAAGAGGATGGAGACCTGGGGGAGGAGGATGAAATGGCAGATTTTATCGTTCATGAAGAAGAAGTTGATGAAAATGGTGCTCCAGTCAGGTATTAATTTTATGGATTATCTTGGAAGGGCAGTCTGTGATCTATGCTTTAATATTGGTCTCTTTAACTGATTTGCTCATTTCTGTAGGCGTAAGAAAATGAAAAGAAGGAAATCCAGACAGGCACCTGGAGTTTCATCTAGTGCACTGCAGGAAGCTCATGAAATATTTGGGGATGTTGATGAACTTTTGCAGCTGCGGAAAAAAGGGCTAGAATCTAGTGAATGGAGGGAAAAGAGATTGGAGGACGAATTTGAACCAATTGTTCTTTCTGAGAAGTATATGACAGAGAAAGATGAGCAGATTCGGGCAACTGATATTCCAGAAAGAATGCAGGTTTAGATGACATTTCTACTCCGATTGATACTTGAGTGCAATATTTATCTAGGTACCTTGATATGTGTAGGCACCTCTTTATTGTCTGTTTCTTTTGATCTTATGTAGATAGAGGAAGAAAGCACTGGTTCCCCTACACTAGTGAGCAGATCAGATGAAAAAGAATGGATTTACAAACAACTTCGTGATTATGCAGTTGCCTTGTTTGGCAAGAGATATGAGAAGTCTTCTAAACCCGAACATGACGTCCCTTTGCCTATCGACAAAGAAGAGATTGCCCAATTTTTGGAGCTACACCACGTGCAGAAGTTGGATGTTAGTGCTTTATCTATTGCATTCTAGTATGTCATTTGGTTTCTTTTTACATTTCTTTATTGGTATTCATTCTGGCTTTTAGATCCCCTTTATTGCCAAGTACCGGAAGGAAGTATGTTCAAGTTTGTTACAAGAACACGTCTTGGATGATGAGCATCAGGATAAATCTGACAGAAATCCTATGCTCAAGTGGCACAAGGTAAGAAAACTTGTCATCTGTTGAGATCTTTGTTTCATTCCCTACCAATTAAGATTCATTAAAGAACAAAAAATTTCAATTCTAATGTACTTGTTTGTAGGTTCTTTGGACGATCAAGGATTTGGATAGAAAGTGGCTACTACTTCAGAAACGGAAGAGTGCTCTCCATTTGTACTATAATAAGTGTTTTGAAGAAGAATCTCGTCGGATATATGATGAAACGAGACTTAATTTAAATCAACAACTCTTTGAGTCAATTATTAGTTCACTCCATGTTGCAGAATCAGAAAGAGAGATTGATGATGTTGATGCAAAGTTTAACTTGCATTTCCCACCTGGCGAGGTAGGCGTAGATGAAGGACAGTATAAGAGGCCAAAGAGGAAATCCCGATATAGTATTTGCAGCAAGGCTGGCCTATGGGAGGTGGCAAACAAGTTTGGATGCAGTGCTGAGCTTTTTGGAAAGCAGTTATCGATTGAAATCTTAGTGAGTCTGCATAGATTTGTGGTTGTTTCTGTAGTTTATGGAGGCTTGATTTTCTTGTTACATCAAATTGTATGGTGTCAAATCTGCATAGATGTGTGGTTATTTCTGCATTTTATGGAGGCTTGACGTTCTTGCTACACTAAATTGTACGGTGTCGAGTCTTCATAGATTTGTGGTTGTTTCTTTATTTTATGGAGGCTTGACTTTCTTGTTACATAAATTGCAGACCCGTGGTTGTTTCTATATGTTATAGAGGCTTGACTTTCTTTTTACATTAAATTGTAGGGTGTTGATACTACGGATGCTAAGGAAGCACCAGAAGATCTGGCTTCAGATTTTACATGTGCAATGTTTGAGACTCCTCAAGCAGTTCTTAAAGGCGCCAGGCACATGGTATGAACTTCCTTCCTCATGTTTCCTTCTGCTGGTACAAAAGATATCCCGTATATGCTATTTATCACTTCAAGTTTGTGAGATTGTTTACCCAATTTCCTTCTCTTGCTTCTTTTTGGATTGCCAGGCAGCAGTTGAGATAAGTTGTGAACCACGTGTGAAAAAACATGTCCGTAACTATGTAGAAGATGTTGTAGTATCCACTGCTCCAACTCCAGAGGGAAATGTTGCTATAGATTCTTTCCATCAGTTTGCAAGTGTGAAGTGGCTGCGTGAAAAGCCTATCAAAATGTTTGAAGGCGCACAATGGCTCCTAATTCAAAAGGCTGAAGAGGAGAAGCTTCTTCAAGTCACTATTGTGCTTCCAGAAACCTCATTGAGTAAGTTAGTTGGTGAACTAGAGGAAGTTTATCTTAGTCATGGGGTTAGTAAATCTGCTCAACTCTGGAACGAGCAAAGAAAGTTGATACTGCAGGATGCACTCTATAATTTTCTGTTGCCTTCATTGGAGAAAGAAGCAAGATCCTACCTTACAAGCAGGTCTAAAAATTGGCTACATTGGGAATATGGGAAAGGTTTGTGGAAAAGAGTTTCTGTGGGGCCATATCAGCGGAAAGATAGCGATATTGCATCGGATGATGAAGCTGCACCGAGGGTCATGGCTTGCTGCTGGGGACCTGGAAAGCCAGCAACAACTTTTGTGATGTTAGATTCGTCGGGGGAGGTTCTGGATGTGCTTTATGCTGGGTCCCTTACTTTACGTTCTCAAAATGTAAACGACCAGCAGCGCAAGAAAAATGACCAGCAGCGTGTTTTGAAATTTATGATGGATCACCAACCGCATGTAGTTGTTCTGGGAGCTGTGAATCTTTCTTGTACGCGACTGAAGGAGGATATATATGAAGTACGTACAAAAAGTTTAACTTTATATAGTGTACTAATTTGATAATAGTTTGTTCTCTTGAAATATTACCACTTCTGTAACATGAGCAGAATTTGTGTGGCTTATGCTGCTGTCTGACAAAATATTTTGTCACTAAGCTAATGGGAAATAGAGCAGTTAGACTTATGGCTGCTAATTTAATTGTCTCTGTCGCACTATCCTTGAGCAACTAAGAACTAGACTTCATGGTTGTGGGGAGTGGTGTTGCAAGCATTTTTAATACCATATTTGGTAGACAAATGTTCTTACTCAATTGGGGATGGACCTATATCATCCTGTGTGGCCGGTGTGGCTGGAATTGTATTCATGGCCTTCAAGTGTGTGAACTGGAGATCTGTCAATTCCTGAAGTTTATTGCAGCTTTTTCTGTCTGCTGTCATTTTGTTATGTGATCACCTCATTGCTCTACCATAGGCAGTTGTTATTAGTTTCTTTCTTCTTTTCTCTTGGTCCATTGTGGGGTTAGTACAGAACTCATTTTCCTCCGACTCCCCTTGATGAGGTTGGGAGGAGGAAGTCTGCAACTAGGTTCCCCCAGCTATCTTCCACTGTTTTATTCTTCTCACTTGCTAATCATTTCAACTTTATCTTACTCTTCTTCTGTTTGACCTTGCTTTCATCAGATTATATTTAAGATGGTGGAGGAAAATCCTAGAGATGTTGGACATGAGATGGATGAGCTAACAATTGTCTATGGAGACGAGTCTTTGCCTCGTCTCTATGAAAATTCTCGAATTTCTTCTGATCAGCTACCTGGGCAGTCGGGTAATGAATCAAGTTTCTGCTGTTTGTGGTCTTTATGCACAGGCTACCGCTATTGTTAACCTTGTTTTCTCCTGTATTGTTAGGCATTGTTAAGCGAGCTGTTGCTCTTGGGCGTTACCTTCAAAACCCTTTGGCTATGGTTGCAACACTGTGTGGACCCGGGAGGGAAATTTTATCTTGGAAACTCAACCCACTAGAAAATTTTCTCACCCCCGATGAAAAATATTCAATGATTGAACAGGTTATGGTTAATGTTACAAGCCAGGTGGGACTTGACGTAAATTTGGCTATAAGCCATGAATGGTGGTTTGCTCCTTTACAGTTCATTTCTGGGCTTGGTCCGAGAAAGGCAGCATCCTTGCAGAGGTCCTTGGTGAGAGCGGGGGCAATCTTTACCCGGAAAGACTTTCTTACTGCCCATGGTCTTGGGAAAAAGGTCTTTGTTAATGCAGTTGGTTTTCTACGTGTGCGGCGGAGTGGACTGGCTGCTAGTAGCAGTCAATTTATTGACTTGTTAGATGATACAAGGATACATCCAGAATCTTATGCTTACGCACAGGAGATAGCAAAAGCTGTTTATGAAGATCACAATGGTGAAGCGAATGATGATGATGATGCATTGGAGATGGCAATTGAGCATGTTAGAGATCGGCCTGCTCATTTGAAAGCATTTAATCTGGATCTTTATATTAAAACTAACAATCGTGAGAATAAGAGAGCAACTCTGGAGGATATAATTCGTGAATTAATACAAGGTTTCCAAGATTGGCGTAAACAGTATAAAGAGCCGACCCAGGATGAAGAATTCTATATGATTTCTGGTGAAAGCGAGGAAACCCTTGCTGAAGGCAAGATTGTTCAAGCCACTGTTCGCAGAGTGCAAGGTCCAAAAGCAATATGTGTACTGGAATCTGGATTGACAGGAATGTTGAGTAAGGAAGACTATGCAGATAATTGGAGAGATATTCCTGAGCTAGCAGACAGGCTACATGAAGGTGACATACTCACTTGCAAGATCAAATCAGTACAAATGAATAGATATCAGGTATTCTTAGTCTGCAAGGAGAGTGAGATGAGAAGTAACCGATGGCAGCAGGTTCCAAATCTTGATGAATATTATCATGAAGATAAAAGTAGTTTGCAGACTGAACAAGAAAAGGCTCGCAAAGAGAAGGAGCTCGCAAGGAAACATTTTAAGCCCAGGATGATTGTTCATCCTCGCTTTCAAAATATAACAGCTGATGAAGCAATGGAGGTATCTTGTTCAACCATTGTGGTTGGTCTACAGAACTTGTGTTAGTTTTGATGAATCAATGACATCGACGTTGATGAGACGTTTAAATTGGTTGTGGCTTTTAATAAAGAATGCTAATACTAAGATTCTTCCACTGGCCTAATATTTTTTAGAAATTTGATATAGGAATGAAGTGAGTGATCTGTTTATCAAGTTGACTTAGAGCTTAGCAAAAATACAACTTTCTTTTTCCCTTTGCAAGAACCTTTTTATTTATATTTTGAATTATTATCTTTATATAGCATCTGAAAAACAAATTTGCATTTTGTATATGTGCAAGCTATTATTCTCTCTGTTCATTTATTAGAACTTATTTGTTGTGTGAGAATTACTTAATTCTGATTTTGTTCTTTTTCCTTATTTTCTTCTAACAATACATCTGGCAGTTTCTATCCGACAAGGAACCTGGTGAAAGTATTATTCGTCCTAGTTCACGGGGACCTTCTTATTTGACCTTAACTCTTAAAGTATATGATGGTGTTTATGCTCACAAAGACATAGTTGAAGGGGGTAAGGAGCACAAGGACATTACAAGTTTACTTCGTATTGGGAAGACATTAAAAATTGGCGAGGACACTTTTGAGGATTTGGATGAGGTGGGTTCTGTTTCACATTAGAACCTTTCCATGGATTCTTGTTTGACAGAATTTTTGGTGGCGGCACATGCCTTTGTCATGGAAGAAGTGATTCCTTACATTTATTTACTACCTTGAAATGCAGGTAATGGATCGGTATGTTGATCCCTTGGTGAGTCATCTAAAGGCAATGCTAAACTACCGCAAGTTCAGAAGGGGAAATAAAGCTGAAGTTGATGAACTGCTAAGGGTTGAAAGGTTAGAGTATCCTATGAGGATAGTTTATGCTTTTGGTATTTCTCATGAATATCCAGGCACCTTTGTTCTGACTTATATAAGGAGTACAAATCCACATCACGAGTATGTTGGTCTATATCCCAAAGGATTCAAGTTTCGCAAAAGGATGTTTGAGGACATTGATCGACTTGTGGCATATTTTCAGAAACATATAGATGACCCACTGCACGAATCTGCACAATCTATAAGATCTGTTGCTGCCATGGTACCAATGCGGAGCCCTGCAACTGGGGGCTCTTCTATGGCCAGTGGTTGGGGTGGTTCAAGCAATGAAGGGGGCTGGAGGGGCCAGTCCTTTGATAAGGGTCGATCATCCTTGCCTGGATCTAGGACAGGTTGATGTGTCTGACTTTTTCACCCGTCTATGGAATGTTTCACTATCAATTCAAAAAGTTGCTATTGTATATCCTTTATTGCTTTATCTAGATCAGGTGTTGTGTTCTGCAACCTCTTGAATGGCTTTGCAAAAAGGTTTTGATTGCTTTCTTGAGGTCTAATTTTATGTCTTAAGTGAATGCCTACTTGCATGCGTTGCAAGTGAACTGCTAGCTTAAAGTAAGTTACAAATATTTCTGGAATAGGCTTACAGTGAGGTATGGTCAGCTTCCTCTTGTACACCTAATTTGTAATTGGGCATGTCACTGAAATCATAAAATTGTAAATTGAGCTTTGCGGGTTTCATGTCTTGGATTTGTCATTAAAGATTTGTTCATTTTTCGGCGTCTTTGTGTGCCTGTGTGCCTAATTGTTCTAAAACAGCAGCTAAAAGATGGATCATGTAAACTCAGATAGGCACCAGCTTATGATCTGAATTTTGAGAGTGAAGAAACCCTTTCCTTTCTTTTATTCTGTTTGATGTCTTCTAAAGATAAAGTTGATTTAATTAGGCTACTATTTCCCCTTATGTGGCTATTAACACGTACAGAATATGTTCTCTGAGTGAATGTCATAAGCCTTTCAATGATAGTTTGATTCTCTAAACTCCACGTTTTCATTTGACTGTTGGATGGTATATCTAATTGAAGTTCAAGGAAGTTATCTGTTTCTTGTGTAAATATTTTGCACAAGGGCTATGTAGCTTTTGTTCATGCCACTACTAAGGCTGCTGGATGACCTGCTAATGGAATCAATCCAAATTTTATAACATTCCCTTTCCGTGTGATTTTGCAGGTCGGCATGATTATAGTGGCAACAGAGACAGTCATCATGGTGGGGTGCCAAGGCCATCTGGTGGACGAGGGCGAGGCCGGGGCTCCTACAACAGCAGAGTGAATATCTCTGGCAATGAGAGGCAGGATTCTGGTTATGATAATCGCAGAGAAGCATTCTCTGGTGGTGGTAGTGGTTGGGGCAGTGGTGGAGATACCGCTGGATGGGGACGAGGAAATGGTGGGAGGACTGAAAGTGAGAATTCTGGGTGGGGTAACGATTCCAAGAGAGTTTCACAGGCAGGCTGGAGCGAAAGTGCAGGTGGTGGTGGCTGGGGTGACTGGGGGCGCGGAAGTGGTGGCAATGACCTTGACACGGGGAATTCCACGGGATGGGGTAGTGGTTCCAAGAGAAACTCCTCACAGTCACAGGCTGACAACGGATGGTCCGGAGGTCGTGGTGCTTGTGGTGGTTGGTAAAAGGCATGAATTTTCAATAGTTTCATAAGGATTAGCTGCAGGGAGTTGATAGAAACTGTAAAAACCCTCTGCTTTATCTCATTCCTGGAATTAGTCTTTGTTACTTTGGGGGATGGAAGGGTATATAAGTATACCTCCTCATGCTCTTTATCTTCATCTCATAGTCTTTCCTCCTGTGTAATCACCAATTCCAGTTTTTCACACTGGTTGATGGAAGAAAAAGATTAGGAATATTATTTGATAGAATAATTAAGCATATTTATGTATATTTATTTATTTATTTTATCCATCTTGTCTCCAACTTGATTTAAAATATTCCTAAAAAAGTCTAATTCTTTAAACCAAAGGAAGGGAATGAAAAACATAAAAGAGTAAAAAAGACAACGTTAGACTATAATGAGGACTCATTTGATGTTGTGTCCAAACCTGGGGTGACGGCCCAACACCATCAGGCAACTTTGTTGGAATGAAATTGATTTAGGGCTCTGAACTCAAAAATCTCAACTGGGTAAGGATCCATGCCCGAGTCGACACAACTTTCTGCATATAAAATAGGGGTGAATTTAGGGTTTATTGGTTTTTTCTTGTTGCTTTGAGTGCGGGAGTGTCCGTAGAAAGAAAAAGCCTAAAGAAACCATGACTGCTCAGACCCAAGAAGAGCTTCTTGCTGCCCATCTTGAAGAACAAAAGTTCAACGTATGTACTTGATTGATTTATTATGTATTTCGTTTTAAGTTGTCAAATGTTGCTGTTTGATGCGAAAAGTTTAGGTATTCCCATGAAAGGTCGAAGATCATGTGCTTACTCTTATTTAATCAACTTGTACGTTTTTTCTGGAATATCGGGGTTGTATTGTTCATTTGCATACTCTAGTCGGGATAAAGGTTTCTCCTTTAGTCATGTTAATAGGATTCTCAAATTTGGGAATTTTGTGCCTAATATTTTTGTTTCATCTTGTTTTTCTTTGTACGCATTATGGTTGATGCATAGACTTCTTGTTTTGAAGTCAAATTAGAATCATGCACTCCGTGTGTACTTTTGTGCTTGTGGTTCTTGTCATAATCTTTAAGGGGGTTAGTTTTCATATTATTACATCAGGTTTGTTCCCTGGCTCTGAATTTCAATCAAACAATGTGTTTGCAATCCAAAATTTTATTCTCATGGCCTGTTGTGGCTTTGTGAATTACAACTTTCCAGCCCGATGAGCCAGTGGTTGAGGAGGAAGATGATGAGGAAGATACTGATGAGGATGATGAGGATGATAAGGATGATGAAGATGCTGAAGGTGAGGACATTTTACAATGGTTTTTCCAGCTTAATTGTGGTGCACCCTTTATATAATATTGTAAGTTATAAGTAGTTTAGTATTGCGTTGGGTATTTCTATATGATGTGGAAGATTAAGATTTATGCATTTCATCCTTTTCAAGTATATAGTGAGAAATTATTGATTTCTTAACTGTCCTTTTATATATCATAAGAATAATAATAATTTGGTTAGGTGGGGAAAGAACTAATTACCTGGGATGCAGGGCATGTTTTTGTAGAATCACCTCGTTTTCTTTTCATTTCTTTTTTTTTTTGTAAATAAAATTGAGGGACGTCATGTCTAAATGAGTACATATTCTCATATGTTTGTGAATTAGATTTAAGTGAATGAAGGTTCTGACTGGTTTACTACCTTTAGGTTGTGTATAGTTGATTAATTAACTTGTAGCAATTTTCTTTAGAGAAAGGAGATGCAAGTGGTCGGTCTAAGCAGAGCAGAAGTGAGAAAAAGAGTCGTAAGGCAATGTTGAAGCTTGGAATGAAACCAATCCCTGGTGTTAGTCGTGTGACTGTCAAAAAGAGCAAGAATGTAAGTTTTCAGTTAATTAAACTGATTTTATTTGGTTGTAGTTGCCTCGTTACCCTCATTGTTATCTAGTCTTGTGCTCTAATGTTATCTTCATTTGATTTTGCAGATCATTTTTGTCATCTCAAAACCAGACGTTTTCAAGAGTCCTACTTCAGATACATATGTTGTCTTTGGGGAAGCCAAGATTGAGGATTTGAGCTCGCAGCTCCAAACTCAGGCAGCAGAGCAGTTCAGGGCTCCTAACGCAAGTACTGTAGTATCAAAGCCCGAGCCATCAAACATTGCTCAAGATGATGAAGAAGTAGATGAGACTGGTGTGGAGCCCAAGGATATTGAGTTGGTTATGACCCAAGCTGGGGTTTCAAGATCAAGGGCTGTAAAAGCTCTCAAGGCTTCAGATGGTGACATTGTTTCTGCTATTATGGAACTAACAAACTGATTTGCTGCGTCTGGGAGGTGATGTATGGTTTGTCCTGCTATGTTCGACTTGTTTCGATGCCCGAGTCTAAACCATGTTACTTTTTTGGTTTGAGGTTTTGTATTCCTGTCTAATCTTATTTGTTTTACCTTTAGACTTGCTATTGTTCCATTATCTTGTTAAGATACTATGTATGGTGTGTTGGCCATACTCAACTTGCTGTTTAAGTATGTTGATGAGGCCATACTCGAAATTACATTTACACAGTTCTTTTTAGGTTCTTGCCTACACATTTCCCAGCTCTGCCAATTTGTTGTTATGTTCATGTGCGTCATTCCAAAAATACCGCAGTGCCAGTCGTTGATGGTCATTGCTAGACATCAAAATCAACCATTTATTAAAGATAGATGACTTGTTATTCATTCTTTTAGGAAATGGAGTCTCAAGTTTAGTAGTTTGCAAATTTTAAAATCCAACATCTTTGGAGTGAGATTTTAATGCATATACACAGAAAATTCATTCACATAAATCATTCAACAGTTTCATGTTACAATCCGAAAAAGGATGTTGCAAGCTTATTTGTTCAAAGGAGAAATAAATAATCAACTGCCAAGCTGTGTCTTGTGCACTTCAAAAGTGAAACTATTTTAAAGCCAATGGCTGCATAATTGGCAAAAAAACATCATACACGCCTTCTGCAAGCAAAAGAAGTTGATAATACCAAAGTCATTTACACTAAAAGCTGCAGATGAAGTACAAGAGGCCCTCAATTATTGCTATGAAACAACACTTAAACTTCAAAGTTTCAAACCATTTTTCACTCCAACAAATTGCTTATAGACCATAATGTTGGTACCAGAGTTGTTTCCTAATAGGCAAAGGAAAACATGTTCATAAGATGTTGACATCCTAGTCAAAAGGCCATCCTGAATATCCCATATTCGGGTTATTTTCATGAGCAGCAGTTGAGCTGCTTCCAGTAGAACCATCTTGATTAGAGCCAGAGTTAGATGATCGGTGGAAAGGCCACAAGTAAGAGAATGGATTTCTTCTTCCTTCCCTACCGTTCTCCCTTCCGCTATGAGATGTTGAACTCTGGAAACTACGGCTGCTGTTTGCTCGTTGTGGGGGTAACTCTTGGCGACAAACTGGGCACGAATTATGCTGGACTAACCATGGGACAATGCAATCGGAGTGATATATGTGGCTACAGGGCATTTGCCTTGCTTCAGACCCCAACTCAAATTTATCTTTGCAGACTGGACAGTGAGAATCAGATCGAAGGTGCCTTTGCGAGATCTTTATAGTAGGCATTGCATCAATCGACGATCTGGTTGCTGGGGGAGGACCTCGCCGATCACCAGCTGAAAGCTGTTCAAACAATTCATCCAGTCCAGGGCCCATAAAATAATCACCAACATTACCCCGTGCAAAGGCAATACCAGGTGCCCCGGAAAACAGAGCTTCAAACCCTCCATTTCCAGACAGCCTCATTGGAATTTGGCCGCCAAAAACCAACAGAGGGCTAAAACCTGAATTATGTTCAGGAACTGAATCTGATCTCCCTCTGATATCTTGGCTATAACTTCTGTCTGCCAGTCGCTGCCGCATAAATGTTGAGAAAGCATCCATAAGCTCAAATCTGTGATCATGATTGTCATCATCATTATCCAGGCCAAAGAAGTCCAGAGGACTGATGCGCACCATGTCATCAAGTTCTTGAACAAATCCTCCATTACAATACACACAAACAGGATCCCGCCCTCGAAAACGAACTGGTCGCCGGCATCTGTAGCACCAGTGTGTATTTCTGCCACTTGACATTCCCTCCTCTCTTTCCTTCACAACGTCTCAGAGCACAGAAGTGCAAAACCAAACCCTTGTCCCCAAGACTCGCTCAAAATTCAGACTGTCATCTGTAACAGATTTGCAGACAATGCATAAAAGCACAAAATGAGTACCAAATCTCACAGAAAATGTTTCAACAAAGGATTAAATATATAAGAAGTCTCTTGAACCACATCCTACATATCACAATTAGAGCATCAGAACATAATCGATCATATTGTAGATGCCCTAAAAACAGTAATTAGGTTCTCACTGAATGCATACATCCCGCAAAATTCTCACCAACAAAGGGAGAAATGGAGACTAAAAAGTCTCACTTAGTGGAAGTTAAAGAATCACAAACGCAGATAAAATATATAGCCAAAAGATATGCAGAATGAAGAAGCCAAAAATCTAAATCGATAATAAGGAAAAAGTAGAGTGCCAGTGCCAGATGGATTAAAAAAGGGCATCTCACATGCTTTAGTTTTACGTCAAAAACCTTCATTCGTACAAACCACCTGGAAGCCACAGTAGTACACTAACTTCTCTCTGGGTACAAGAACTTAGCTCATGTCCATTCCAAACTGTTGCATAATACATATACAAAAACGTCTTGAAAAAAAAAAAAAAGCAAAGAAAAGGACATCACTAATCAACCTTAAAGCTAGTATCTAGATACCATACTCCAAAACAAATACCCACAGAATAAGAGCAGATCCAAATGAAGAAAAAGGATTCTTCAATAATTTTGTTTTTTTCTAATCCTTTTATAGGGTCCCCATAACTCGATAACCAGGAAAATACACATCAATTTCAACAATTGACACAAATTTCTCAGAAACCCAAAGCCAATACCAATCAGGAACCAAAATAAAATCAAAAAAATCACAAATTAGAACCACGCCCAGACTAAAGATAAGACCTTTGACTATCAAAGGAACGAACACACAATTGACATAAGAATAAACAGATAATTACCTAAAAAGATAAGAAATTGATAGTTACCTTAGTGGAGAAAATTGTTGAAACGGAAGTAAGGAGGGAGAGTGAGTGGATCTAAAGAGTGTTGGTTTAGAGACAAAAACCTCACAAAATGAGTAGACTCTAGAAACAATGGAAAGGAGAGAGATTGGTGATCTATCCTAAACTAAACGTGGTGCGTAGTACGCCCTACTATTTTGGATGTAGCCAATAGGGTCTCTCTCAATTCCTAAGTAGCTTTGGCACTGTCCAAGTCAAAGTCAATTATTGGTTTTGAGCTAAAATAACTTTCATTTTTGTTTATATTTTAATTTTGTAATCACCATTTTGACATTTTTTCTTATGTTTTCTTTGGTTTTTTTTCTCTTTATGTTAATTCTTAATTTAGCTTTCTATTTATGATATTATATTATCGTCATCATTATCACACCTAATCTGAAATCCCTCAATGAAGCGAAATTTGGAAAAATCTGGTAATATACATCCTTACCGTTACATAATAGAGAGGTTGTTTACATTACTCACATGCAAATGAGACAATTTAAGAGTAATGCAGTATTTATGATATTATATGTTTAAGAAAATTCACTAAGGTGAGATATGGGAATGGAATGTTATCTTTTTTGGCATCATTAGCAGAAAACATAAATGGCTTTTCCTGCTATAATCCTCTTTGAAGAGGGAAATTTTTAAAAAGAAACAAGAACCCTATTTTATGTAAGCTTATTACTCAAAAATGAAATCAATGGTAAAAAGCATCTACGGATCCTAATTATTGACATTTTGACAAGTTCATGAAATCAAGATTGCATGTCAAAGACTAATTGATTGTTAACTCAGAACTGAATTAGCAAACCAACATCACTTTACTCTAAACAGCTCATCAGACCGGACCGATCCGAGCTAAAATTGTCAAGCCTAGTGTTCATCAGTTGATTGCCAAATCAATCTCACATTCTAAAAGTAGAACAATCCTGCTGCAATACTTCATTTGTGACTTTAGTACACTTAAGCGGATAATTAACCAACTTACATATATGATTTTGGTCCTCCTTTTACATTTTTCAGCCATTCGTGTAAATCTCCTTCAGCCTAAACTACAGGTATAAAGCAAGCTTAGTGCACCATCTCATACTGGCCAGAAGCAGACTAAACACTTTAATCTGTGTCATCCCCTGTTGTCACAGAAATTGATGCCTCATTGCAACCCTTAATGTTTACTTCTACCATTTGTACAACAATTCATTTTGGTCCATAGTCCTCACTTCCCAGCATATGGTGGTGCCGCACGATGTCAGAGATCTGTTGAGTGCAAATCCTAATGATGAAGTCAACTCGCTTTCTACAGTAATCTTAATCCGCATCACCAAGTCCATCACTTCCATCGCCTCTCTTAGAAATAGGAGCATAATGAGAACTGGGTTTCTTCGATTGCGAAGCAATTTCAGCATTCTTTCGCAGGACAGCTCCTGGTGATGGATATGGTCGTTGTTGAAATAGAGGACCCTGACAATCATAGAAACATAGAGCAGAAAAGTGCATGAGGAAAGATGAATTGAATTAACAAAATTATCAAATTAAAACAAGCACTCTTCTTCCAGTTTAGAATACAGGTAGAATGATATCATATCAAGAGATTCACCACCAATTGCTGATATTCAAGGGGCTATGAAATGAAATTTTATGATAATGATGTGCACTTAGGGTCCGTAATTCATTTCAGTCTTAATTAGTAAAACAAAAAGTTCTTCTATCAATAGCAAAAGGACATCTGCCCTTAACCGATCCATCTTCGCCACAAAACCTCAAGAAATGAAAATTATATACTGCACGGTTGTTCTTGCTATTAATCTCATTCAGCAAAATTTTGTTTCTGCCTTTCAACTGTATGATATATCTAGTGAATCTGAACACTAAACCAAAATTTCTCCATCAAATAGTAATTATACCGTAGCAGTAGTATCTGCTGCTCGTGGCTGTACTCCTTTCAGGCCCACAACCCTGCAGATTTTCATCAAATGGCATTCATAACTAGTTTAATTTCTCATTTCCCATAAGTCAACAGAGAGCAATAATAATAGGAAATAAAGGACTCAAAATAACTCACCAGCCACCACGAGGAGCATCTGAATAAGAGCTGGGATCCATAGGATCCAACTCATCATCTTCAGAGTGAGACCGTTTTCTGCTCTCTCTCCTATTTCCTTTTCCCATGGGAGGTTTCCAATTCGACCTAAGGGCTCAAAATCAAACAGTAACTTTTGTAAATAGAAGGATCTTTATATTTGTCTGTCTATTTCAATGGGGCATATATTAGGGCGAGCCCTTGACTCCACCCCCCAAATTCCACAAAAACTAGATTGAGCCAAAGGGTTAGGCTAAATGGCAAGATTTTATCATCTAAACTAACCACTTGAACCGGCGTTCCCAACTCAAATCCCCACCCTACCCCCACTCCGCATCTCTCATTCATGATCTCATAAATTAGAAAGGTTAAACATTTCCAGATGGGTAAATACCTCCTCTCTGTGAAATGCAATCATGCTGGCTCAAGAAAGTTCCCCGACCTCTATGCATGCCAATACAACACTTGGCTTTTGAAGATATAAGCATGTAGGAATAATCTAAACAGCATTTTGAGCTCTATGGAAATCTGGAATCAAATTAATTCATTAGCAAAGCATAATCTCGAGCAAGTACCTTTGGCTTTTATCCTTTTTGTCATCTCCTTTTCCATTTGTAAGGTTGCTGGTATGGTGCTGACTTTTCAACATTGAAGATAAATATTGGCACTGAGGAAGATTGAGAACTCTGCATTAAATGTAGTTTCGAACAAGAAAGCAAACACATTAATACATGATGTTTTGGTAAAAACAAACCAACAGGAAAACACTTCCTTGCATCCACGAGAAAGTGAATAAAATAAGGAAAATTCATTGTATATGCAATGCCTTCCTTTTGCTATCATCGCAGTTTATCTACACTGGTTAGCAATCATAGCAAATATCAAACCAACTTGTATCAATTGTGGCAATGTGATGCAGAATAAAACTTTGTTTAGTTAATTTCTTAGTTATTAATTTTCCTTGATCGAAAAAGGAACTGAAGTATTTTTATTTTGGTTTGTCTTTGTCAGTTTATGATTCAAGTCTAATAGGGAACAACTCCTTATTAAACTAGGATTTCATTTAATGGAGTTGAAGACAAATTACCTTGTGCAATGATTGCAATATCCCCATGCCTGCACAAGCCCTACTCCCCACCCACCACACTCCATGCATTTCTGTAGTTGAAATGATTGATCATCCCAATTCCCATTGGAATGTTGTGAGGCAGCTACTTGTATTGATCCAGGGTGCTCCCATTGTGATATTTGGGTTTTTATATTGTAATAATATTTTTGGCCTGCATAGATAAGCAGAGTTTCAAGTAAAAAGAAATGAAGAAACTATAAAAGCAGTAGTTTCAAAACTTTCCACAACAACCCCAGTTTTCCATTTCAAACATTGATTTCAATATCCAGCAACTTGGTACCAAACAAATGTAAGGCAGTTTAGACCATGTGAATCCTCCAAATACTAAAGTATCATTGTGGTCTACAATATTACCAAATCTTACAACATCTGTAGCCTTCTCCAAGTTTTCCATAATCCTAAAACCCATTTTTAAAACTCGATGTGAAAGATATTACTAAGATGTGACACTATGTTATGGATGCATTTGTTGGAAGGACTTATCAGAGAAGGGCTCAGGCAGGGAAAAGATTAGTTGCAACAGCAGATTCGGTGAAGGAAACAGATCAGGTTTGAAGGAGTTAAAGGAGACCGCAATTGGTTAGGATTCTTTATGTTTAAATACGTTTGAATATTTTAAATAAGTTTGAATAAGTTTCCCTAGTCAATAGGGAACTTTTATCTTCAGCTACGTTATTCAGCTGTAATCCTCCTCCTTTATAAGGAGGGTTTTGCTATTCAATAAAGGCAGAAAAATATTTCAGTCAAAAGTTTGGGAGATATGGGGTTCTCTCGGATGAGCCCTAAAACACACAAGCAACCATAGGTTCAAAAAAGAAAGGCAGAAACAGCAACAAGGGGAATTCTACTGATCCAGTGGCCAACTTCTCAGTAAACAGGCCCGTAACGAGATCCTTAGCACAGGCACATACTATACTATCTGTTTAATATTTCTTGAAGTAAGGCTTCATAAATGTCATTTTTTAACTTCTATAGAAAAATATTAAAACATAGGGAATTTATCAACTAAGGAAATGCTTGCAAGACTTTATTGTCCTTTACAACAAACAAAAAGAGGATCTTTTCACTTTTTGCAATATATAAAAGCATACAAGCATACCAGAAGCTTCATCTAGTGTCTCAATCCAATCTTCTAGAATAGGCAAAGGAGATGGAGTTTGTGCTATTAGAGAGATTTCAACAGGCTTTTCCCACTGACTCTTTCCAGTACTTTGATTATAATAATATGAAGCACCACTTACAGGGTCCTTGGCTTCCACCTGGATGGAAACAAATCAAATTAGTACATTGTAAAAAATAGGCATGCGAGAATATATGCAAATAAATTATGATGTGCAGAAGTTAGTTTTTAAAAGAGATCCTAACTTCATTAGTTTCTGTTATAGATTAGAAGCATTTAAATACAGCCCACAAATTTCTTTGTACATCATAACCTTGTTCCATAGTGCAGTTTCTGACTAGACCTATCTTTAATGAGTATACTATCAGCACTGAACAGCTCCCTCAGTACAAACTTCTACCAATACTAAACACTCCCAGAACATTTCTTTGGGAACCCTCTCCTATCTCCATTAATATGCTCACAACATTTTGTTGGTGAATCTAAGAAATTTAACAACCTTAGCTTCAAAAAAACTACAAGCCATACCAACCACCCACATTTAACAGAAGACTTTTAATGACTCGGCCAGGAATACAAGCAAGAGCTAAAAAATTTCCATTCTTTGTCCCCACTAAAAGGTGTGCGAGGAAAGTTACTGACGACATCATATCCCATGGTTCCCATTTACAAAGATTCCGTGCCACCCTTAATCTCAAGCTAATCAAAATGAAACAAGAATATGAAAACAAAGAATGGCACAGGGACATACCCATCCAGGAGGCAATCCCCCAATTTCAACAGGTTGAGGTGAAGTGGTCTCCAATTTCTACAAGTCAATACTAAGGTGTTTAGCAAAATATAGTACGAATGAAAGTAGCATAAACAGCAAAACATGACATTTATAATAAGCAAGAGAGAGATGTCCATAATAAAATAAACTCTGGAGATTCCAAAAATTAAAACAACCAAAAAAGAAAATTTGATTATTAGAAAAAGTTACTCCAAAACAAAACATCCTCCCAAAGCCACTAGAACAATATAAACAAAAAAACCAAAAAACAAAGATTGTCGAGGCAAGCAGTGACAGATAAACTTGCATTATCTATCTTCAGTGGTTGGCCTTTTCCTATGTCATCTTTGAGAATACCCCTTGCTCTCAATTTCTGCTTAAGATACTCAGGGAGTTCCTTAGTGTCAGGCTTCCGTTCTGACTCTTTATTAACATCAGGTCTCATATGACCATAATATGCACCTCCGCCAGGAACACCATACCCGTTTCCAATTTCTACATGACCTACCCAAAAAGCAAAAGAATACAACATCTTAAAGGAGGTTAATTTTTCTAAAGTTTCAAAAGATATGAAAAAGGTTCCCGGTAATTTCACATATCCTAATCATTACGCTTGCACAAAAACACGATTGAGAAGCTCTTTTTAGAAAAGATGAACTTTGTTCATATTCCTCTCATTCCTTAAGGATACTAATTTTCCCTCTATCATACTCTGTTCGTTTTACTTTTGTATGAGCATCCTAGAAAAATTGTAAGGATGTATTCAGAATGAATCCAAACAAATTTCTCTCATAAGGGATGAAAAAAATAGGAAAAGTGTCTGAAAGACAGCAGCTAGTACACAATCAACCTTCTTCAGCAGTAGTAGGCATTCCTCGCTTTAAAGCCATTTCTGCACGATGCTCACTGGTCATCTTCAGCAGATGTTCCTAAAAGAAATTCATACCAATGGACAAAATTGTCCAATCATTATCTTCAAAAAAATATAACTAACACAACCAAGGCCAAAAAACATGAGCACACAAATCTAACCACTTACCTTAAGAGCACTGTGATCACGACGTTCAGCAAAAACATCTGTACCATCCTTATGAGGCTGACCAACATCTTCGGTTTCTCTAAACATCAAAAGCATTACATAGTTAATGCTTAGTTTTTCTAGTAACTTATATCCCTGCTATCTTGATACCTTACCCTTCTTTATATGTAAACTAGAACTGAACTAAAAGACTAGGCTTTCACAGATCAAAACATTACCTTTGACCTTGAATGATTCTTTGAGTTTCGATTTCCTATCAGTACCATACAAGAAAATAACAGATAATTAAAGATCACTCAAATCAATAAAAACAACAAAGACCGACAGCACAAAACGTAAAAGGGACACAAACCTGTTCACGTAACACAGCATTCTCAGCTGCAGATTCAATGTCACGGCTTCCATAATTGTAAGCTGGAGGGTTATAGCACACTTGAGTCAAAGTACCATCGTCCTTGTAAAGCAATTCCTCCGCCATTTGGTTTAATCTAATTAGAAAAAGAACTGTTCTTGGTGTGCCCTAGACTAGTATGCGTTGAAACAAAAATTTAGCAAATTGTTCGTCTTTATTGTGCAATTGCTGACAACAACATATGTTAAACCTTCTGTCGATTTTAGTACCTTAAGAGAATGATGACGAAGGTTGCTGCGGCAGCGGCTATGGACCGAGTCGGGTTGCTCCGGCTCGTTTCTTCTCGTCTTTATCTCTCTCGTTCGGCGTAGCTGCTATTCTTCCGAATTTTAGTGAGTAAAATATTAAGTGCTTATGAATAACGAGAATTAGCCCCTGTTTGGTAGCTTTTTTTTCTAAGAACTTTTATGTGAAAGAATTTTTTTAAGAAGTCGTTGATTTTTACATGTAATTTAAAAAAGAAAATTTATTTTAAGAGTTTTATAATCATCACATAAAAATAAAAAATATTTTTAATTTTAACTATATTTTATTTTGTAATAAAAATTATTTATATATATATATTATCTAAAGTATATTAAACAATATACAAAACACAATATATTAATTATTATATAATTTTAAAATATATAAAATATAATAAAAATATATCCAGTCAAATCTTTCGTATGGATTATAACATAAGTAAAATTAAAAATAAATATTAAAACTTATAAAAAATCAAATAATATTATATAAATTTCAAAATAAATATTCAACTTTAATAAATAGTTAAATACATAATAAAACAACTGTGTAAGAGATTAGAAAAGATGGGTTTACAAGATAAACGTGAATATAAATTTGTGAGTATTGTGGAAATTATGTGTAAAACATAAGGTTACAAGAGACTCAAAAATAGACTTATTAATTGGTCTGAAAAATCTACTCATTTTGAGAAGTTCTAAATTTGAGTTTCTTTAAAAATTATATTTTGGCTGAAAAAAAAATCATATCTATTAAAGAAATACTTTTTATTTTATAGTCAAACACCTATTTTTCTCAAAAAAGATTTTTGTGGTGAAAAAAAGTACTTATTGACATCTCAAAAGTCCATATAAACAGGAACTTAATTCATTAATTAAATTATTTGTTGGATTATTTATTTAAAATAGATAATTTAGAAATTATTATATAAATAATTAATAATTAATAAAAAAAATTTATCATAAATAAAGTATTTTATATATTAACATCCATTTTAGTTAATATTATGTATATATAAAAGAAGATAATCATAATAAAAATAACATAATAATTTTGATTTAATCGACTCAATTAAAAATAAACAAATTTTTAAAAAAAATGTTTATTTTTTAATTGAGTCGATTAAATCAAAATTATTATAAATTTAATCAATTATTATTTATCTTAGATATTAATATATCTTAAATTAAATTAATCAAATTTAAGTAGATGTTGGGTTTAAAAGAGTTCTTTAGGCTCCAACTCGGATCCATAAGCTGATGAATGGGCTGTCAACATGAGATGGGTCAGAACCCTCAGCCTAGCTACTTGACTGTTACTTTTCAGCTTGCTCTGGTACGTCATCAAAATTCGATAAGATACTCAAAACGATGTTGTTTTACAAAAATTAAAATAGTATTATTTTGATTTTAAATTTTTTAAAACTTAACTATAGGGTCAAAATAAGAAGAAATAATAAGAAGTAATTTTTATTAAAAAAATTTATGACTACACAATTAACTACGAAGAGAGGATTTCTCTCAATCAAAATAATGTTATTTTATATTTTTCGTGTGTTCTTTTATAAAGGAAACACAAATTTATTATTATTTTTTTATTTTATCTTATTTTCGTTTTTGTTATTGTCTACCTGCTCGGGTTCTTTGTTTTAATTCTTCGTGTCGGGGAACTTGGCTGCCTACTAATATTATTTAATTTCCAAGAATAAAGCCTTCAGAAAACCTACTGCTCACTTTCATGCCAAAATTGTTTGCTCTACGTTAACCGTTAACTGCTAAATAATTCCCTATTGCAGCTTTTATTATTATTTTGTTGTCTATTTTTATTTTTAATAATTTTTATTTTTATAGTTTAATATGTATGTATGTGAATATATATAATTTTTTTCATAATATTGTCTGTTAGAAATAATCTCTCTACTAATTACTGTAAGACTTTTCCATACTCTGTCTTGTATTTAAGCGAGACTTTCTATTAAGTGATCCACATCAAAAGAACAACTATGACCTATCTTTTTTGTGATCGGTTGGGAAACATAACTCCATATTAATATGAGATAGTGTTGAGATTCTTGTTCGTAAACTACAAATGCACAGTTGTTGAAGTAAGTAATAAATCGGTAATAACCGAGTTGTGTCCACATGGATTATGAGAAAGTTCAAATCTATACTAGCTAATAGCATTTGAAATTGGGTTGATGAAGTTTTGGAAAATTAAAAGCAATGTAAATTATTATTAAAAACTCAAATGAATTTCTAAGCAACTACCCAATTAAATGCAACCAAAATAACTATGAATATAACAAATCTATGCAATAACTAATTTAAGAAAAGAGTGCAGCAATTGACTAATTAAAAGTATTAACTTCAATAGAGAATGACTTTCTCTTAGGGAATGATATTTTTGTCAACCTTAATATTGAATTAGCTATCCTCCAAAAATGAAAAATCCTAACCTTGTATGTGAAATTTAAAAGTAATTAATCCCCTTCTCCCAAAGGTAAATTAATCTATCCACTCTAGACATCACTTAGTAATCTCTTACTTAAGTTCTTCCTAGAGTTTCTTAAGTTCCAAAATCAACCTTCTATTTTCACCTCCTAAGTTTCTTGGGTCTCCCAACTCACAAGAAAATAATAGCTGAAATTCCTTCAATCTTCTAGCAAAAACCTCCTTTTTCTAAAGGTAAATTTATACCAAGCAAACTTCCAATAATCCAAAGTAGGAACAATTAAACCAAGGAAAATTAACAAGTGTATGAATATTCAGTCATGAATTCCAGCAATGTTTAATGTCAAAGCATCACCAAAATATCAAATCCCTAACAGAAATTAAGGTTCTAGTCACAAATCATCATGCCAAGCAATCCACAAGCAAAAACCCTAGACAAACTCATAAAGAAACTAAATAAAAAACATGCTGGGAATGGAGTGTTGTGTTTCCGTGCCTGAATGAAGTGGGGGTTGCTGCTTTTGGAGGGGTCCGTGAGTGAAATAGAGTCCAGCTACGTCTTGCGTTTTTGTTTGGGGAGGTTGCTGCATTTTCAACAAATGGAGGCTTATGCATTGGTGAGTGACGTGGAGGCTTTGTTGTCTAGCGGTGGATGATGAATGGAGGCTGCTGCTTGAGTGTAGGATGCATTGTTTTGGGGGCTGCGTTTGTGGGTGGAGTCAAAGCAAGCTGCTTGAGTGGAGGCTTGGGTTTTGTGTGTGGAAGCTGCGGTCTTGTCGTTTCTTTTTATTTCAAAACACGCTAAACCCTCGCTTCTTGCTTCATGGGTTGCGCAGTGTTTTTTTTCTTTTTAAAACGTTGAACCTCCTTTTGCTCTTTTCTTTCACGCTGCTTTGTTCTTTCTTTTTTTAAAACAACTCCGAACCCTCTCCCTTTTTGTTGGATCCCGTTTCCGGAATCCAACTCTTAACAATATACCATCATACTTAAGCGTGGTTCCTTGTAATCTCTTATTGCTTTGATACCATACATGTTGGGCAACGTTTCCGAAACCCAACCTCTTACTCCGATAATCAAAAATTCGCATACCTTAACTCGTTGGAAAGATAGAAATCAACTTAGTCAAATTCCTCATTGATCAATACCAAATTTATCCCAACTTCACTTCGGAAATTACAACATCATTCAAAGCAATTCAACTTTCAAAAGGAATTCATCCCACACCCAAACCTCAATTCATATGATTCTTCATATTAAAAAAGCATCTTATCACTCACCACAAATCCTACCTTTCTTTTCCATAATTCACTTATTAATAAATCGCAACAATTTATATTCA
>JAOSBM010000003.1:2000247-2014311 GCA_027568955.1 Erythroxylum tenue
AATATTTAATCTAAAAGAAGGGTTTTAAATTTAAGTATGAGATTAAATTAAATTTAAGTATCAGATGTTTTGTGTTTTTACATGTTTATTTTTTTTTCTGAGTTTTCATGTTTTGTATGATTCAAAGTTGAGTTCTTTGATGCTTTATTACTCTCTTATCACTTGAGTATTAGTGCTTTTCTAAAGATAAAGAGATGTTATATTTCGTTATATTTTAGTTTTAAAATATTTTTCAAAAAGTCGAGTTATATTTTATTTTTATTTATTTATATATTTATTGTAATTTTATTTACATAATGATTTACCGTGTCAGTTTTACTTATTTACTCTTTTAACCTGCATAACTCTTTTATTGTCACATTTGTATGTGGGTCTACTGGAAACAGTATCTCTACTATGTAGGGGTAAGACTGCGTACTATCAGACCTCCTCAAACCTCTCTTTATTGTAGGATTTCGGATTGGGTGTGGTGATAACGACGAGGACGAGGATAATGATTAAATTAAATTTGATTTAACAAAATTAATTAGAGATAAAGTGGTATATTATTAGACTTGTTCAAACTCCACATTATGGTAAGACTTTCAATGAGTTGTTTTTTTTGTTATTTCATATGAATATAGTATAGACTAGATCCTTTTGAAGGGGACCAAGTGCTCTGTTTCAATAACTCTGTTCCACGCCTAATACGACGTTATTTGGTAAGTTCTACGATGTGGTTTTTACTATAAAACGATGTCGTATTGAGCACATAACAAAGTTGGAACAGAATAATGAGAACAGAGGATTTGAACCCTTACGAAGTGGTGGTTGGCTTATTCAAAATTTACCTAACGAAAATAATAATGTAACACAACTAGTAATTAATTATTTATTTTCATTTTAGAAATGAGAAGAAAAAAATATTTAAAATAGAGAATGAATGGTATGTTTCATAAGAAATTTGCCTAAGCTTAGGATTCTTTTATATGACTATACAAAGTCAAAGTCAACTGCATAAAGGATTATAATGGGAGGGAGGGAGGAAATAATTCACGAAATCCAACTTATTTAAGCCTATTAACTTTGCTACTGTCTGCATTCAATTCCTAATAAATGAACTCCAATTATGTACCTAAAAAAATTATTGAACAAACCTCATTTTGACCAACTCTTTCAAACTAGATTTCAGATTTCGGGCTAAAATTGTCATTTCAATTAAAGATGACGTTCGAGTTCAAGCTCGACTTAAGGTTAATTGGCTAAGCCTAAATTGACCAAATATTAACCTTTTTTTACAAATATTGGGCCTCAAGATACCCAAACTCAGCCCGACCCGAGACTCATCATTAAAAAAATGACATCATTTTGTAAAAACTAATATCGTTTTCTATTTTTTAATTTTTAAAAAATATTATGATAGGCCGGGCCGTGTCGGGCTGGTCCATTGTCTTACCTAATCCCATGTGTAAAGCAACTTATCCTACCTAATCCCAACATGTAAAGCACCTTATCCTGACTGAACAATCCATCCAGTATTATACCATCACTGGTAAAATTCCAAAGGTTACTGCTTTGTATTCATTAATTATAGTCTCTGATACAAGACAATGAAAGGTCTGACAGAACCATGGCCTTAGACCAAAGAAACAGCTGCCATGTCTTTGCTTGGAGAATTCAGTGCTAACCAGATTAATGAAGCTGTCAAAACAAGAATTTCTTGTCTAGCTCACTATTCCTTAGGCACCTGGAGAAATGAACAACAGGCTAGGAAGATACGCTTTTAATCATGCTTTTTAATGTTTGAAGGCTCGGCTGATCGAGTTTTAACTGAAATCGAAACCAAACTACTTTGCCAGAACCTCCTTGTGAGCTTTGAATGAGAGAATCACATTCCATACCAGGGCAATAACGTTAGCAGCAAGAACCTGGAATTGTTTGTAAATATATTATTTCTGAATGCAACACTGGAGACATAAAATACTTTCATTCCTAATAGTTTATTGAAGAAGTGAATGATCATAGAAGTAAAACTGGCCAACAGAACTTGCACAGGACATATGCAAGTTGAAGCTGGTAAAGATCAATATACTGTATTTTCTCCTTCATAACTTCCTAGAGAAAACTAGAGGATCTCTTACTAACTTCGTTCTACATAGTTCAGCAAGGTTGTTGAAACAAGAGTGCTCGTTTTGTGTCCATTGACGGAAGAAGGATCTGTTCTTTACAGAATAACAGGAAGGCCAAACTGACAAGGGTAATATATAGTTGAGCAACCAACAAGCTATGACACTTAAGGATGCACCGATGAGAATTGAAGTATCCCAGAAATATAACAAGTTGAGTAATTAGATGAGTGTTCAGGAAGGAAATTGAACTTCAGATAACAAATTTTTACATCAATCAAGGCACAGGTGAGAATGCCAAAATAGAACAGTTCATAAATATAGGTAGAAGTGCAACATTGATTTGACCCTCATCACTTGTTTCAAGTCTATGATCTTGGAAGCAAATAAGGGAGTCATTCCCGTGTCTATATACATGAAAACATCTAACAATATATGCATATATGCTAACCGGACAACCACAAAAGCATATACTATCCTATTCATACCTGAAATTGCTGTGGGACAAAACGGAAGTTCAGAAATTGGAACGGTATCCAAAGTTGCCAATTTGCCAAAACAGAAGAAAACCACTCCTACAAAATGAAGCCAAATATCAGCAAATGACAATGATAATGCCGATCCTTGTGCCTTTTCAGAGTACTAGGTTTTATATAAAACAAGTAAGGAACAGGACAACCTGTTGAAGTTTGGGTATAACTTGTGATGGTCGTCCCTCTAGTGTCACTAGAGTAGATAAGAAAACTCCAATAAATGAAGGAGCAAAGAGGAACTGCAGTTAAATAAGATCACTTTGAGGTAGAGGAACTAAATCTAACACTAATTTGGATGGAATTTCATGTCATATGAAGAGAAATTATAAACTATTTGGCTCACCTGATCAAGTACTAGTCTTAAGAAAGCACCGGATGCTCCCGGTGTTGGTACCAGTTTGCTCAAATACAAATACCTAAAGAAAATCGAGATGCATACATGACGTACCAATAGAAAAAGAAAAAAATTAAGTAGGTTTTATGATGTAAGACTGACAAGGAATACAACAATGCTTTGAAAATGTACAAACTGTAAATCAGAGCTGTCAGACTTTAAAGAACTAAATTCGTTGATGATATAAAAACAAAAGGATGTGTTAGATCAGCTGAAATTGGAAAAAGGGTTGAAACATTCGTAAACCGATGCATGAAACTAAGACATGTAAATCCATTGGATAAAAACTTTCAAGTTTCCAGCAAATACGAAAATAGGTTCAGGGTGCTTTCCAGTGTTAGACAGGGCAAGCAGCTGCTATAAATTGGTCCTTTCTCATGGATGGTTCCACAATTTGTCATAATCTCTTTCATAATTTCCATCATCATAAGTGGCTATCTTTGCATCATTACACGAATCATGTTATCCATTAACGAATAAATGGAGAATCTAATACATACCAGAAATGTAATGTTGGACCCACTAGTGCCAGCCCCAAAAATGTAAATAGGAATGTCCTTTTAAAGTCAAGTGATGGAACTTGTTCTATCACAAGCTGAGGGAAATAAGACATATCTGAGTTAAATTTATCTGCAAATTATATTTTAGAGGCCAGTAAAGCGTAAAACTGATTTAAAATATCACCAGAAATCCTTTGTTTGACACCACTATTTACAGCAACCAAAAACATATACCTGACATATCAAATCTCCAAATAAAGTCAAAATTGCAGATGTGACAGCTTTTGTCAACACAGGATGCTCAGCAAGAAGAGTCAAATACCTGAACCAGTAGACAGCTCAAGTTATGCCAGTCAATAATTGGACTATAATGCTCATCCTGTAAGGCAAGTTCACCACAAAGGCTACCTAGAATAAATACAAGTTCAAGCAGCCTCCTTGATAAAATGCCTACTGAGATACTGCTTAAAATGAAATTAGAATTTTTATAAACTAACCAGAAACAAGTTGTTTTAATCTTTTTTTTTGTTGAAAATAGTTGTTTTAATCTTTTGCTCATGCTTCTTTATCAATTTTTATAGTTCATTTATACTTTTCTAGCAGCGTATCTATGTTATGGCACAGCCTAACATCAAGCTTAGTGAATGCCTAACTCTAGAACCCCACATCTCACAACCATGAAACCAAACACCATGTGTTCAGTAGCACTTGTGGCAAGCTGCTCTTACTGTCTTGATTCTAGACTATTGATGGATTCAGTGGAGAGTATTTCCCAAAGGTTTGTCAACAAAGATATAAGCAATTTCTTTCTCATGCTTGTACCACGCAAAGTTCTCTGCTACAAGTACCTTTCATCTCCATCATCTTGAAGAACAACATTCCATTGTGAGCATTTCATTAGCATGACAAAATACCAACTTTTACAGTATACAGGCACATTGTATACAGTCAGACAATCAGTTGGAAAAAAGAGAAATCTTTCGCTAATAAGGATCAATCAAACTGACAGAGGAGGCGAAAGAGGATCATCTGGAAGAACTACAGTTTCAGGCACTAATGAGGTAAAGAAACCATTTTTCAGCTACAAAGCCTCAAGGTGAAAACGCTTGTTGCATATTATCAACCCTTTGCATTCGGTTTTTCTTTCCCGCTCTCTTATGTCTGGCGAGAAGAAGACAAAAGCCAACTTTAATAGATTAGTTTTCAACGTCCCCTTCCATGACAAAAACTTGAATACCAGCTACAGTGATATATGATCAGTAAGTTATGGACACTTCATCCTATTAGTAATGGAAACTGTCCACTACAAGGTGCTAGTTATTACATATATCATTTCAACCATTGTACCTGCAATTTCGATGCTTCATAAGGATATGCCACTTTTCATGCAAACAAACGACAACAATCATTCACCACTCAATTAATAACCAAACAGCAAGAGTTAAAAATCCATTACCACGACATGAAGGACCAGTTTTTTCCACCACCACCACCACCGTCACCGCCACCAGCACCAGCACCAGGATCTTCACCTCTGCCACCACCATCGCCGCCATCAGAGCCCCCAAGCCCACCACCACCTGAACCAACATCAGAAACAGCCAAAGTTCGAAACTTGTCGAAACCCAGTTGTCTAAATTCCGCATTGCAACGTCCTCCGCCAGTGAACACAGCCCCAAGACGAGAATTCAGAGGATAAGCACACAAATTATAAGCAGAACCATAAGCCCTATATGAATTCGCTTGAACAGGGTTTAAGCAAAGTTGAAATTTTGAACCAAATTGCCAACGAGATCTGGGAGAATACCCCATAAAACGGGATAAAAGTGCAGTATTTCGTATTAGAGAAAAAGGGTTAGACACCATTTTTGCCATGTTAGAAGAGAAGGGTTTTTCAGGAGTAATAGCTTTAGGTTGAGTTTTTTTGCAAGTGAAGTGAGGTTTGGGGGCTTTGGTTGAGTCGGATGCTTTAGCAGCAGAATCACACACGCCAAAAGTAATCCGACGAACTATTGAGCGAGCTAATGGCTACGGTAATGAGGCTGCAAGAAGTAGAGTATCAGTGGTGGTGGCCCATAACTAGCATTTCTCGAGCTTATGCTCTGTTTTATCATTTATGCTTTTGTCTTTTAGTCATGTATATATTTGGTGAGTAATTACCTGCAATAGGTTTTAACTTCTAATTGAGATGTAACAACTTGATTTATTTTCCACATATTATATAAATTATGCAAATAGGTTACGGTCAATAGCTCTCTTCTTTTTGGATAACTCTAGTTTGAAAGAATTGTGTTCGACTAGTAAGATTTTATAGCACAGCTGATGTTACAAAGCTATTTTGTCTTTCGAGTTGGACAATCCATAATTACTGATGAACTTCGAACTCAAGGACCTTGTTTCTTGATGAAACAGCTCTAACACTGAGTGGCTTCTCCCTATCCCTCAATCTGAATTCGTTACAAATGTTAGTGTAAGGATGAACTGGAGATAATACAAGCAGGCCTTCGCTAACAGAGCTTTTAGGGATGGTTTCTCAATGATGCAATGCTTTCTGCTGAGAGTTCGCGCACAGAACAGAAAGTAAGGGTAGTCGATGATGCATGAACTGCCCAGAAACTCTGTTCCCGATCCTTTGCTGGAGTTCAATCTGCTACACGAATTCTATCAGCCATGCACCATATGTTGTTACTCGGAACATTAAAAAAAACAGCAGACTGGAGGCTCAAAATCACCTGAAATATTAGGAACTAATGGGTCTTTTTGGCTTAGATATGTGCATGCTCTCGAGTGTACTCACATGCGTCAACCATGGAAAACTGTATCCAATTCCAGAGAAAAAAACAATCTTAAACATTGAACAGAAGCAGAGAAACTAGGTATCAAAATAGACACTTTAGACAGAGCAGGTCACTTACAAGTTGCAGGATCATGACTTGAAGAAGAGCTACAAATTTTCCCAAGCTGCCTGCTTCACAAACATTCCTAATTTCTGCAGGAGCTCAGAGAATACCACAAGTTCAACACCTGTTGAAAATCGGCTATATGCCTTAGTGTCTCTTCATCTCATGCCTCTGTCATTTACACTGCATTTGTTTGTGTAGCATCCATTAAGCTCTTCCTGAGATGCACCCCTCGTGTCATTTAGATCACCATGATCTTTTCCATTTTGAATTCCTTCAAATATTGGGATAACCCAGTGTCCTTCTGCTGAACTTAGATTTTTATTCTTAGAGATCAAACTCACATGTAATTCGTTTGTTTCCTCTTGAGGTTGCAACTCACTTGTTCGTCGACAACCTAGCAAGACGAGGTTCAACATCTTCCTCCGGACAATGTACACCGGGTTTGGCTTAATCAAACACCCTTTGCTATATGCTTCTCTGAGAAACACGGTTTGGGTGCTTCCCTTGGTTGATATGTAAAAAATTCCAGGGTGTTTTAAAAGCAACTCACGCAGGTTTACTTCCATACCAAATTCCTTCCTAAAATGTGTCAATCTCTCAACTTCAATCATCTTCTCCGCTGTCAAGCTCAGCAGCTCATGAATTAATCCTACTGCCCGTTTCTCGTATCTCTCCACCCCACCACAAGAACGCACTCGAACAATCCCATTGTTTTCATAAGGCTTCATATAAGGAAGCCTTTGCCAATTCTTGAGCTCTTCCCTAAAGCCAGCCTTGATAACAAACCCCGTCGGAAAACTGATCGGAAAAGCATATTTGGTCTCAAACTCACTCAGCCACTTCTCTCTGTACTCTGTTTCCCTCCATGCTTCAACTTCTGCTACACCCAAATTCTCATCTCTACTCACTAATTCCACTATTTCCAGATCAATTAACCGAAAATCTTCCTTATACTTGTCAAGAATCGAGTCTCTAAAATCCTCTGGCAAGCCTAATTCTGTCCTAATCAACGTCAAAGCATGAACATGAAGACTACCGTCTTTGGACATCATTAACAACTTCTTTAATCTCCCGACAGATTCAAACTCGCAATCTTTTATCACACTCTTTTCTTCACTAATCAAGTCCTTCATTTTCTTCGTAATTCTACAACACAGATTCCTCTTAACTAAGTGGGTAAAAACATCAAACACGTGAGGGTATTTGTGAAGAAAGTGACCCATACCTACGTTCAAGCCCGCTATATTCTTCCACCGTGACATGATTTGCACGGACACAAAGGGACCGCGTTTCCGAGTGGATATGAGTTGGTGGAGCTTGAGGATGGTTTTGAGTTTTTTGTGGTGGGTCGCGAGCTTATCGAGCTTGGAGTCTCTAGTTCGGTTCTCTAGCCGGGTTTGCGCAGAATCCACCGGCTTTCTCCATCTTTTCTGCACAAAGAAGTTGAATGCGCCAAAGGATATCTTGGTGCGATTTCCTGACGAGATTTTCGAAAGAATCATTCTTTCCCGGTTTGAAGAATGAAAACTTGGCGGCTACAGGAGTGAACTAGATCGAACCAAATGAAATATGACTAAAGAGAAGAGCTTGGCATGCACAATACGTTCGTGGAAAGAATCAATGTAAGGTGGGCTCGCAAGAGGTTTAAGATTAGCTGAAATTGTCGGTCAGTTGACAACTATGAATGGTCTTAGTCATCGGTACAGAAACTGGCGAGCCCATCATATTATTGGGAAACGAGTGAGATTTCCCGTCTTCTCTAAACCTTGACACAAGTTTGTTTACAATTGACTGAAAAATGAAAACACCTCTCAAAATGATGGTTTACAATTGCGTGATCATAAGTGTAAACTTGACAATATCACCACAGAAGTTCAAAGCTTTCAACACTCTCTTCAGATCAGATAGTTCAACTACAGTTGGATCAAGGTATCAACAAATTGTCAAAAAGAAAACGTAAAAACAAAACCACTGATTGAACACCACCAAGATCAAAGTTACAAGAAAAGTTTTTCCATGATCTGTTATTTAACATTAGGAAAAAGAACGATTGCTATGGAAAGAGCACTCAGACTAGCTCGCTGTAGAATCTGGCTTCAACGATTCATCCTGAGGAAGAAGAGTAAAAAAAAGCATACATTATACACTATAAACTAAAACTGAAGATGATAATAACAACGGAAGCAGTTTCAGAGTTGAATTACAATCATGCTCCCAATTAAGGAGAGTTGCTCTGGTAACCAAAGTATCTTGAGTTTCAGTTTGAAGAATGGAAGTTGGGTTCACCGACCTTGGTACAAACATATATGTAATGGACATCGGGGTTCTTCCCCAGCACTGCTTCCACAGAGCTTCCCTCTTCATCTAGTGGAACAGGTTTCGTCAACTCCCAGATTGGTTGCCCAGAGGTTCCTTCTGACAAATACTTTCCTGCAGATTATGAACAACAGTCTTATTGTAGCATTCAAGTCCCTGAGGTGCCAGATGCCCACTACGTTAAAGTTTAGGAGGATAAACAGATAACAAATGAAAACAAACGATAGCTACCGGCTGGATAAACAGCAGAATATTTTTACCTCACAGAAATCAGCTCTCAAAAGTAATGATCAATCTTGAAACTTTTATGTTTTAGAAAGACTCTACGCCCTGGGAAGTCCGCTCATCACAATCCATACAAGTTTTCCTTTTCTCTTTTTCTCTTAGAACCCAAGAGGCGTCAGTATTTAATGATTCAAAACAATACAAATATAGTTTTCCAAGTTTCATGTAGATTTCGAAAACTAAACCTCCAATTTTTCAGGAACATAGTCAGCCATTCTTCATCACCGCATAGATTCCGAAACCTTGAATGAAGTTTAATTCTTTTTAGATTTTGTTATGTACAACTTAATAATTCAAAGATCTTTTTAGATGTTGTTATGTACAACTTAATAATTCACTTCTTTGATTCAGCTAGCAAAGGATCTCTGTAACAACTCTTAAGAAGAGGAGAAAAACAATGCACAGAATATGATCATTAAAGCAATAAGAGAGGAGGAAGGACATTCTCAACAGAAATCAGAAGAGTCCTGCATGCAGGTCACCTAATCTAACAAAGAAACTGGGATTTTAACAAACCTATGACATGGAGTTTTATGGCCCACGAGCAAGATTCTTTTAACAAGCGCAAGCGATATACCGGAGATCCATATGTCACCTGCAACGCATTATCTCATCAAGAAAAGCAGTTAAGGAAGTTAAAAAGCAAAACAGAAAGTAAGATATGGATATCTGAAAGCATATATTTTACCAGAAAATAAACTCCTTTATCCTTGAGGACCCTATAGAGTTTGTCATCAACTGCTTCAATATTAGGTGAAAAATCAAGAAAATAATTTGCAGAAGTACAAAATGCTTTGCAAACCAAAACAAACCAAATGGAAAAATAACTATTCACCAAAAATTCTCACTCCACCATACCTCCAAACTTCCTCGAGCATCTTTGTTGCATTTTGTCGTGAACTACTACCACACTAGATGTTCGAAAACAAAAAAGAAATGAAAAGAAGAACACAACCCTTTAGCTATATGGTTATGGCAACTCAAAATGCTACTGCATAAAGGTCCAATATCAATTAAGAAGTCGCTTATACACTCACCAAGATGGAATCCAGAGTCCCTGTATGAATTAAAAAAAAGAAGCAAAAAGCAATAAAAGGAAAAACTTCATCAATGAACAGCTAACTCATTCAAGCCAAATAAGGTGAAGGGACAGAAATGAATGTCAAAGTGGCACCTTTATCAATAATGGTATTGAATGAAGCTGCTGGGAAAGTACTCATATCTCGAACATCCATTTGAAGATCTGCCGAGTCAATGTGAGGAAACAACAAAATAAAAAACATACCAAACATGGAAAAAACAAAAAGACACTAAAAACCAAACAACTGAAAATCTAAACTTGTGAAACAGCAAATACATTTCATTTGAGGTCGATCAGAATACTTGGTCCGCATAGCTTCAATAACCACCGACGATATATCAATATTCACCACATCTTCGTACCCGTCATCCACCAAGCCCTCACTAAAAGCTACCCACAAAATTCACAATTTCAAGACAAAAAAGATCAAAACTTTATCGATCTTGACATATATTTTTCCAAAAAAAAGGGAACAACAATCAGGAACCAAAAAAAACGATACCGGAGTTGCCGCAACCGATAACGAGGACACGGGGTCGGAAACGACGAGGAGAGTAGAGGTTGATGAGAGGAGCTAAGGAAGGGTATTTCTGGTACCAATCGAAAGTTGCGGGTTCGTTGCTGTACCTGTTATCCCAGTACCATGCTTCCCCATAAGATTGCGTCGACGTACCCATCATTGTTTCTCGACGACCCAGAAGCCTGAAAGTTTAGTTTGGCTGGAAGAGAGTGCTGGATCAATCTAGGAACTGTAGGAGACAAGACATGCTTGACAGATCCAGTTCACATTGAAGTTAGTACCAAATCTTCTGTGCCTGCAACGGTGTTTCAATACTGTTCTTATCCTTGTAAATACGTAACTCTTAAAGATATATAGATGAGAATTAATAAATATGTAAGTCCTAGATAAAATTTAATTCAATTGGGTAAGAATTGAGCTACGGAACAGAAGATTTAGTCTCCTTTTTGTCTTATTCTTTGGCTAATAGTTACTATCTCGTGTGACCGTTTTAGCCTCTATTTGATTGGGCTTATAACAGTAGAGCTTTTGTCAGTAAAATTTCTTAATTTTTATGATTTTTTTTAAAGAAGTCAGTTAATTGTTTAGCTGTCATTTAAAAAAAAGTTTTTTTTGAAAGAGTTTCATAATGTAGATTGTTTGGCAACATAAAAATAAAAAGTATTTTTAATTTTAACTATATTTTATTTTGTAATAAAAATTATTTATGCATATAAATATTATTTAAAGTATATTAAATAATATGCAAAACACAATATATTAATTATTATATAATTTTAAATTATATGAAACATAAATGAAAATATATCTAACCAAAATTTTTTATATGGATTATAATATAAGTAAAATTAATATCAAAAATAAATATTAAAAAATATATAAAAAGTCAAATAATATTATATAATTTTCAAAATAAATATGAAAATGAGTTTGTGGGTATTGTAGGAATTATGTATAAATTATAAGGGCAAAAGAGACTAAAAAAGGCTCATTAATTGATCCGAAAATTTTACTGGAAAAGCGCTTTTTTAAGAAGTTCTAAATTTGAGCTTATTAAAAAGTTATATTTTAGCTGCCAAAAAAATTATATTTACTAAAAAAATGCTTTTTCATTTTACAGTCAAACACTCATTTTTCTTAAAAAAAACTTTTGCCGTGAAAAAAAAGTACTTATGTACCCTCCAAAAGTTTAACCAAACAAGCACTTAAATTTTGAATTAGCTTTTATGTAGTTGCTGTAACCTAATATTATTGTCACATTTTGTTCTATAGCATAGTATGTTACAAGAAGCTTGGTTTTAATTTGCTTTATTGCAATGGAGTTGGCACTGAACTCTCAAGTTAAGAGAGAAATCACTTTGTGTGGATTCCAATTCTTGCAGGTTTCTATTTAGCTTTTCTTACATGTGAAAATCTTAATTTAAGAGAGTGACAATGGACAAATCATGGTCTGAAGGCCAACAACACATAAAAAAGATCATTAGTTCTTCCAAATTAGCAGAAACAATTTGCATTACTCTAGTTGTTCAAATACCAGGATTTTGTTTCTTCTGTGATCCGGATTTCGTCTGCAGAAAGTTCGAACAATGGAACGGGCAGAGCTTGACAGAACAGAACATAAAAATCTCCAATTTCAGAAATGAATAAAAGATGCTGTTATGCATCATAAGTTGCATCCATCTCTTCTTCTTTCGCTATCTGGCAGTTGATGACGATACGGTTTCCTGCTTCTTGGTTCTCCCCGGATGTCTTAGAACCAGTTCAGAAACATGAAGCATCAACTGTTTCCCTAAGATGTAACCACTTTGTCAGAAAGATACATAAAGGGCTAAAAGAAAGCAAGATAAAGAAAATAATAGAAAATGCATAAAACATTAAACAATTTTGAGCACTTCAATCATGGATTCAACAAAACTGAGCACCTCATCATCTTTCTTTCTCATTTCCCATGATGTGGAATAAGAATGTCTGATACACACATCAATTCTTTACCATGGAAAAGGTAGCTTCTGCACTCACGTCTTCCGAAAAATGAGTCAAAGGTCCGGAAGGCGTCCATGCGATTGATACTTCATAATCCTATGTATCACCAATGCATATATGAAACAATGATCTAAGATCTGATCTAAATGACAGACTTAAGCAGAAGGGCATTCATATATCTCGAACCAAATTTCAAAAGTTTCCAATGCAAAAAGACAAACAGACAAAGAACAACCAACTCATATGAGCAACTAATGTAACTTAAGAAATCAGAACCAATCATAATAAGTTCAATCCATATCTTCATTTCTCAGAGAAGTTTCAAAAATGCATGAAGCTACAAATTTTCACTTCATTTCCAACAGATATCATACTCAACCAGTTCTGACTAGCTCAGAGTCCTATACTTTCAAACTACAAAATCCGGTTTCAAATAGTCCAATGGTTCAATTTAGTTCTCCTACACCAATAAGACTCTCATAAGAACAAACATGTTGCACGCATATAAATTGCAAAATCCAGCTTCTGGGGGTTCGAACAAAAACAAGGAGAAAGGGTTAACGTAATAAGAAAGAACACCTACTAGTAGGAATTGCAGGATTGTACAAAGTACCATCTTCCCTTTTCAAATTTCAGCAAAACCCTCAGCCATTCCCCGGGGTTAACCTAATAAGAAAGAACACTTACTAGTAGGAATTGCAGGATTGTAAAAAGTACCATCTTCCCTTTCCAAATTTCAACAAAGCCCTCAGCCATCCCATTTGCACGAAATCTCGTGGGTACACCTTATCAATGTAGAACCAGAAAGGAAAGCAATGGACCCTAAATACAGCAAACAGCATAGTATAAGCATAAGCAATACACCTAAACCACAGTAACTTTAAGACAGCTTGAGATGGCAGCAGCAATCCCCAATCTCTGCACAATTCGGATTTTCGCATGCCTTAGTCACACAGATACTCCTTCCTTCAGCTAAAGTTTGGTTCTTATTCATACAGACAGGATACACCACTATCCATGCCTCCATTTAGGACAAACCGTAAAAGAATCAAGAAAACACAAGTCAAAGTCTGAAAGCTGTATGGATTTGTGAGTCAAAACAATGAAAGAACAGAAGTCAAACAGATTATATACTTTCTTTAACTTCAAACCGTTGATCGTGAACTTTGGGATCATCAAAACGCAGTCGATCTTCTTCAAAAAGAGATCTTCTTTTATGGGCAATTGAAAATATGAAAACCCCAGATCAGTTCTGATACATACCACTGAAAGTATTGGAAAATGAAGAACATTATAGAATTAATTAACAAGTAAACCATTCAATTAAGGACTAACGTCAATGAGCCAAAAGAGACGGGCAAAGCTCACCAAAATTTGAGAAAAAGAAGACCTAGAGAGAGAAAAAAGAGAGAGAAAGCCGAGAGGGCCGAGACAAAAAGACTGA
>JAOSBM010000003.1:2080412-2098598 GCA_027568955.1 Erythroxylum tenue
TTTCCAGCAGCATAATATCTATTTCCAAGAACTTCTGTCGCGAAGTTCCTGATCTATGTCAATATATGTGCATTTTGATACTGTGCACTTTGATATTTTTAGTAGGCTTGCTTTGATATTTCTAGTGACAATTTATCTCACATCACTAACTAATAATGTCTACACATAGCAATCCATGGCCACTCCACAGACTATATTTGCAGATTCTTCTTGAAATATTTTCCATAAATTGATAGGGGAATATTGCCAAGTGAACACGCCTATCATGCAAGGGTAACTTCATCTATTTACCTCTTAATTTCATCAGGCACATCCACAAACGCAGTCGCTAATTTATTTTCTGAAGTTCGTGACCTTATTTCCTTAGCCTCCTCCCTGCAAGAAAGATGATGGATGAAACATTTAGCCTAATTGCAAAGAACTTTCCAATTCACCCTATGGCTTTAAGGAAAATCTTAAGACATACGAGCTCAACCAACAGAATATACAATGCCTTAAATACAATGGATTTAATTTCAAACCTGTCCTCAGCATAGTAAATATGCTTGCTTGATGGCCGATTATCAAGAGAATGCAACACAGCAGTAAGCTTCTCAATTTTCTGAAGCAAATAGCAGTACATCCACAATTACTACCATAAGAATATATAGTTGCTTAAATCTAAAGAAACTAGCAATTTTGTAGTTCACCTTTCTCTCACTTTGCAATTTCTGAAGAACATATCCTATGTCCTGTGTCTTCATTATCATGAGTTCATCTTGTGTATACTTGTTAGCCTCACTCCTAATCACGTCAGAAATAAGCAAACGAGAATCAACTAATATGTCGATTTTCACAATAAAAAAGCAAAGACTATAAATTGAATAAACTAACTTTTTGTCAAATTCATCCAATTCAACCCAATATCTATGAAAACAAAGCCCTACGCAAACCATTATCAACAACTAAGGAACAATTCAATCATGAAAATATTAAAAGCAACAGAGAGCTCCGTAAATTACTCTGGGCGATGCACTCCATCAACAGTTTTAGTTTTGATCATCTTGAAATAGAATTCATCAGGGTTCCTGAAAGCAGCTTTCTCTCTAAGCCTCTGTAAATTTAATACCATAGAGAAGCCATAAGCATTATCACAACCAAAGACCAAGCAAGGATTCGTTCAAACACCATCGTGGTTCTAACCTGCAAAGCTTCCTCCTTTTTGTGAAAAGCTTTAGCTCGAACAACATAGTCCTTGTGCTTCTCAAGAAACCCAAATTTCTTTCTCGATTTCCTGACGACCCAAAGTCAATAGACGAAAACAAAATCTCAAAAATTGACAAAAGATTTGAAATTTAACGAAGTGAAAAAAGGGGTGCATAGAAATAGGATGCAGTATAACGGGAAAGAGAGACATACGGTTGAGAGCGCTCTTTGTGAGCCTTTCGAGGGATAGCGTTCCGTAGTGATGACATCTTTCCTCGTTCTTCTTTCTTGCAACTTCTGTTTGTATCAATTGAACGACTAAGCACCAACGATCAATGCACTATAGAGATTTGTCTGGCAACAGAGGAGGCTACGTAGTCAGATGGGACTGAGATGGGGTTTCAGGGTTTAGGTTTTGGGAGCTCTGATGAAGCCTAGCAATGGCGGCTAACCAACTCTCTATCGAATTCCAAGGGGAGTGGAAGAAGCACAGGAGAAGAAAAGAATTGCCCTTTGTTGAATATAACCGGATCCAATAAAAATAAATTTACATTTATTAAATTTACATTTAAAATATAATATAGAACAAATTATTATAATTTTATATATTGATTTATATATAACATAAATCAATATATATATTATAAAAATTTATATTGTTCTATATATATATATATATAATTTTTTCATATTTAAAGTTAATAAAAGTAAATATACTTAAATTGATTTAAAATTTGAGTGTATAATTAAACATAAATTTAATATTCATATTTAATTCATTTAAATTATTCTTATTCGTATTCTTATTAAAACTTAAACATACTTTACGAAATTAATAAAAATTACAATATTAAATTACAAACATATGATAAAAAGCCAAAATTTTCTTATTATCGAATAAATGATTTAAAAATTTAATATTATAAATTTGTGATTTAAGTAACATTTTCTTAATTAACCTTGTTATTATTATTACTATTTAGTTATTCTTTATCATATTATTTAATTCATTATTTTTTATTTTAATTTATTAGATATTTATTTTTTTATGTAAGTCATTTGAAAATAAAATTTGTACTAGTTACCTCTTTAAATCCCGAGCCTCAGAAGAATTTTTACTGATTCGTTGTTATTATTTATTTATTCAATTTTGAACATGTAAGAAGTTTTAATAATGAGCTCCTTTAGTACCCCTTAATTAACATTCCCATGGATTACCATCATTTTAATCAGAATATTTAAAATTATATTTATAATAATTATTGATTGTTTAAAATATAAAATTAACAAAATCTTAAAAATGGCAAAAAGACTTAAAATGGAATATAATCACATTCAATAAATTGAATTTAAATTTGAATTAAATTAAAATAAATATTGAATTAAAATTAAAATTAAAAAAATAATCTTTAAAATTAAATTTGTTTAAACTCTTTTATTCAAATTAGAATTTAATTTTTGCAGTCTTGGGTCTTAAGAATCCAGTGGTATCCCCAACAAAAATCCAGAGCTCGTGCAAAATATCAAGAAGTCCACTATTTCGGCAATGCATTCCGAAGATGAAAAGGGTTAGGATAGGGGATCTATGGAAGAACAGTAATGAAGATCACTATAACAAATAATACTTACCAGTGCTGCAAGATTTGAGACAGAAACCAAGGAAATTTATAGTGTTCGCAATATATTTCAAAAACTTGGTTTCTTTTAGCTCTACAATGTGAAGCGAAAGGTGCATGGGCAAAAGAAGTAAAATTAGCAGCAGGTTGCTATAGCAGTAGCCTGAAATTTGATGTTCTGACGATTGATGTTCTGATCTGTGGTTAGCCTATTGCAAAACAGGAATCAGACATGTCATGTCGCAACTGAATGTAACATTTTTCCAATAAAATTGGATGTCAGAAAGGGGCCGAAGTCGTTCTGCGCAGCTGATGTCTTGGCTCAGGAGGTGGTGCACATGGCAAGGCCTGCTCAGCCTCCTGAAAACACAAGAACAGTTCAAAAAATGAGCCATTTTATGGACACCATGTGTCTGATTTAATGTCTGATTGTGCTGAACGGACATTTGGACTTAATGGTCTAACACAGGTGCGATTCAGCCAACAAGTCAATAGAAAGCAAACAAGTCAATAGAAAGCAAGTTCTGAAGAAAGAAACTAGCAATGGAGATCATCTTTCAGAAGAACAAGAACAAAATCTCAGAATGAACTCTACCTTCTCTCTTCTAAGCCTTTGATTCTCTTCTTCAAGCCGAGAGACCTTAATCTCCAGCTCATGGGTATAAGCCTGACTTCCAGTGTACAGTTAGAAGAATTTCACAAGGAGAATATATGCTTTTCATGCGAAAAGAGAAGATAAGTTTGGAATTACAACCTGTTTTCTAGCTCGAGAGCGCGCAGCAGATTCCCTGTTCTTGATCATCCTCTTCTGCCTCCTTTCAACAGTCTTCTCAACCACATCTCCAGAGGCAACCCTTTTCCTACCAGGCGTTTGTGTATCTGATAAAGCCCCCATCAAAGAAGTTGGTGACATAGTGTTTTGTGCATCAGAATGGGCTGCATCTAGAACAGGAACAGATTGTTGAATCGGGTGGTGTTGGCCTGATATGAACACTGTCATAACGTTGTGTTGATGTTCTGGACACAGCCGTTGTACTGAAGGTAGCTGGATGGGAATCCATTGAGTAGGTTGATGAGGTTCCTCAGCCCCACTGTTGCCTCGAGGAAGTTCGGTATTCACACCAGCTTCTACCAAGAAGTCCTCAAGTGTCATCTCCCCAAAAGTCGGCTCTCCGTGCTGAGTCTTTCTCTCATGAACATTACTTGCATCATTTCTTTTCTTCTGTTGGATATCTTTCCATACCTCATCTACCGTCTTCTTGCTGAGATCCCTTGACAATGTAAGGCTACCCTGATGATGAGGCGAAGATGAGGGACAAGCACCTACCCCAACGTTATCTTGAGCAGTGGACACACTCTTGAGAAGCTCGTCAAGATTCATGCTTCCCAATGGTTTCCCCAAATCACCCAACTGGTTTTGAACCTCATCAAGAGTCAGACTGTATAGTGACCCTTGCCTGCATAAAGATTGCAACTTTCCTTCTTCAACTGCACCACCTTGAGATCCCATATTATTATTATTATTTTCTGCGTTCTTTTATACTCCTCGCTCTAATCCACCTGACTGTTAACCATTCACTATATCACAATATGCACTTCAGATCCAGGATCAAGAGCCTCACTGAGAGCTGATAGACACAACCAAAACCAGAACTTTGAAGCTCCAAATAGAAGAAGAACCTCTTACTCCCAGTTTCGTGTATCTTTCTTTGGTATGTCTGGAATCAAGAGCCGGAAGCAGAATGAAGAATCACCCACTCAAAATTGGAGGGAAGCCAGAAAACCCACTAGTGAATCCACTAAAATGGAATCCCAGATCAATGCAGATAAAAGATCTACGGAGACGAGAAAAAACAGCAAAAGACCAGAACAGAAACTCCCCTTCAGGTGAGCATACTGAATGGACTAACTAAGCTCAGTGCTCAAAAATGACCAAAACAAGGAAACAAGAACATGGTTATGAAAAAGAAGGAAAAAGAAGAGATCTTGACATAGAACAGAGAAACAAAAAAGCAAGAAACTTTCTTCTTCTTGTATCTATGGTAGAAAACTTCTGACAGTGAGGAATTTGTTCGAAGAAATTAAAGAAAAAGAATGGAAGTATGAAACCTTAAACAAGCAGTGAACTTACGCTGTGCAGAATCTGATCTGAAGAACCTGAAAGATGCGATTTTTTTTACATTTGGCAGTGACAGTGAGGAGTGGGGACACTTTCAAAGTGGCCTACCTACATTCCTCATGTCCAATCCACCTTTTATTCCTTAAACCGTGCTTATTGCCCTCTCCTTCTTTTTGCCTCTTTTGCTTTTCACCTGCAAAACCCATAAATGTCATACCCTTTAGAGTTTAGACTCCTTAAATTTATATTTTAAAATTCTAATTTAATATAATATAATACTTTAGATATTATAAATTATATCAGTTGCCTTGCCTACCCAAATAAAGAAAAAGCATAACTTTCTTCGAAGGGATGGAAAGAAGCAAAGTCATTGAGAAGCACGTGCACATGTTACGGGCATGTACATGATGTACTACTAATGTGCGCGCGCGTGCCTTCTACCGAGGCTTACTTGCACGTGCTCATGTTTCATTTTTACCGTTTGCCCTTTTTTGTTTTGATTAAAATTTTACCACTTGCTTTCTTTTTTTAAAAAACATTTTTATTTTTTTTCAATTGAAGTTCTTCTTTTTTATAACTAAAAAGTGAAAGTTGATAATCTAGTTTATAATAAAGTCTTCCAAGTTGATCTCCTAAAGTATAGAATGATTTGTGATTACACTTTTTTTACAATGGTCGGTAATATATTTTTTGTCTGGATTCGGGTAGATTAATTAGGGTATAAATTTTAATATTTTAGTTAAATCGATTCAGATCGAACTGATCTTTTTAAACTCGAATTTGACCCAATTTTTAATTAATTTGAGATTACCTTATTTTGTTATTTTATTTTTTAATTAAAACTTTAAATTTTAGTTTATATTAGTTTAAGTAAAAAGTGAAAATAAACATCAACTAAATTAAAATACATAATAGTTGATGTGTTTAAAATTTAATTTAAAATTTACAAATTTTAAATATAAATCCGATTTCGACTCAAAACTCAATATTTCGATCAAAAATGTTTGCATTTTCAATTTTATCATTTCCCTAAAACCAAAAAAAGTCAAAATTATTGTGATATTTATATATGTAAGCATATGTTGACTAATCACATAATTGTGGCCGCCCTATTTTAATAAAAACACTGCAAAATACTGATTATAAAACATAAATGCTGATTTCCACCAAGGCAGTCTTTTTATGGCTTAATTATTATCTTAATCTTCACTAAAAGGTGACTAATGAAGAGCATTAGTCTTTAATAACTTGTTTTTGTCAGGTGGCCTTGTCTATAAGACCATTATTGGTGCCAACACAAATTCTATTATTTAAAAAAAATTTATAATTTTCAATTTTTTTTAGTAAAATTCATTTGGTCAGATAAAAATAACGATAAAAAGAGATATAAATATTATAATAATCAAACTTTATGAAAAACTTAAATTAATTGAATTTAAATCAGTAACTTAAAATAGTTGTAATAAATTATTAATTTGAATCTAATTTAATTAACACGATTCAAATTTAAAAATAAATTAAATTTTCATATAAGCAGCATTTTAATCAATCCATATGTAATTTTTATTTAATTAGTTGTGTAATTTGTTAATTTGCGTATATAATATTTTTAACTAAAATTTAAGATTATTTTGAAAATTTTAAAAAATACACAAAAATTTTAAAAATTTCTCATAATATTTTTTATCATTATTAAGAGACCAAGAGTTTTCATTTTTCTTTTAACCAACGCCACAAAAATTATTACAAAACCTTCTCTACTTGTAGGAATTGAGAAAAAAGAAAGAAAAACTCTGTTGACTGTGGAAAGTGCAAGCAGGAAACTTGGAAGTTCATCCACCTTGGCTCAAAATATACCATCCAAGCCATTCTCTTCTCTGGGTGGAAAAGAAATGAGCAACCATTTCAATGGCAGTCAAACCTAAATGCAACAAAATATGTTACTTTATAGCTACTTACCAATATATTCTTCAGAAGCAAACACTAGATTGGAGTTTCAATTGATTGTATACTTGAGATTATTCAATCAGTTTCAGTAGCAGTCTTAAGTAATAAAGTTTGAGGTATGCAAGCAAAAGTTTGGAGCATAGTTTACACAGGCAAAGGAATTGAATGAAAGGTAACTAAGGGGAGGCCTGTGACGGTAGGAAGGAGGGAGAGGATCAGAAATGGGAATCATTGATGGTGCAAAAGGGGGAGGTGCGTTTAGATTATGAACCTGTGTAGGATGGTCCTCATTCAGATTTTCCAGGGAGGCAAAAGGGTAGTGGTGGAGATATTCCGGGAAGCAAAGGAACAAGAGGCTTCGGAACAAGCGGACAAGATCTAGTTGGAGGAGCCATGGCTGGACTTCTATCAGATAGATTTAAGAAAGGTTTGTGCCAGTTATGGTCCAAGAAACGTGATGAAATGAAAAATCAAGGCATGCTATGTGCCAATTCAATGCATGCATACCTTTGGAGATGGATATCTTAAAACCACATAAAATGTCATAACAGATGAGCATTCCTCGCACTATTATACTTACCTCGGCCAAAATTTTGGAAATTGCTGCCTAACATGCAATGGATATTTTCTGCTGATCTTCTTCTGCTTTGGGACTCCAATACCGGAAGTAAATGAACTGGAATAATATCTGATTAAGTTAAGGTTCTACATAGAATGGAAAAACAGACCACCATTGGTCTGTCTCTTTAAGGATACTTTCTTGCTTTTCAGTATAATTTGGCAAATGAATCATATGAATAATCTTTGATTAGGATACGAAAGTATCAAGCAGCACACAGCCTCCTGCATCTACAAGCCAGGGCAAATTTGGTCTGATTTTTGACCATTCCAAGCTGTTGACGAGTATGCTGCCCAATGTTTTTGGAGAAAAGAGATGAAAAATTAGAGATGTATATGGATATGTTATTAGTAAAAGCAGACATTCTTGTAAGTTGAAGAAACATAAATTTTGAAAAGGGCAATGATCGAAGTAACGGAAGAATGAAAAACACCTTGCTACATAGGTGGCATTTCCAACCAAAGCAAAGACGAACATGAATGGATTGAGGCCCTGTAAATTGTAGAGAAAAATCGCACGTAGAGTTGACATAATTAAAAGTTATCTATATGCAATCAAATCCATTAAAAGAGTTGGGAAGTGAAGCAGGAAACCATAGGAGTGGGGAAGGGGACTGTTGTTGGATGACATAAAATCCCAGTAGCCAATATGCCAATCATATAGTATATCTGTACAGTGATCATAAGTAATACAAGTCAGCATCCTTACCTCGACATTGCCTCTCCGGATCTACAAAAATTTGATGAAGCAGTTGAATTCAGTTGCAGAAATTTGCAAAGAATAGCATAATACTAGTTAACTTTAATCACTCCTATCCTAATGCCTAAAGCCATCTTAGTGAGATAATCTTACATTCAAGCATATTTGGGGAAGTCGTCCACCCATGTAGATAGCTGCCATTGCCCAACCAAAGAAGGTCCCAGGCCCGTTGCTTGTTTCATTAATGTTGTTTTTGGATGAAAGTCCTCCACTTACCTGAATTCCCATTAGCACTTAATTATTTGTGCTTATCATAAGGTAAACAAGAAACATGAAAAAAGATTGTAAATTTCTATAGAAATCTTAAAGAAGTCTGAATAAGCCAAATACTATAAGCAATAACTGCTAATGAATTAACTCAAGCTTCAATGTGAAGTACATAAGTATCAAGTGATGTATTAGCCATGACAAATTCACTTTCCAAGTAAGAGGACACCTATAGACAAAAGTGAAAAGATTACAGCTTGGGCCATAATTCATTAACAATATATAAAGGAAACTCGACCTCAGTTACCTGCAAAATTTTCCTTCCAACTTGTATAACAAATCCATGAGTGGCACCTCCGAACACCTTATCAGGCCTCTTATTTACTGCTTGATTAAGATTGAAAGTTCCGATAAATGAAAATGCTGATACCTGAATTGTAAGATATAAAAGATTCCATGTTTTAGTGAAATAGCATAGTGAACTAAACCAGAATGCTGGCCCAGAAATCAAACTTTGGGGATAATATATGGGGCTTACCACACATAGGGTGGTTCTGATGCTCATATTTGGTTCAGATTGAGCAGAAACAACTGGATCAAGTAAGGGCTCCTCAACGGAATTTCTTTTAGGAAATGATCTAGGAGACATTCTTTGTGCTAAAAGGGATCCTGCTGTGGGGGTGTGACTACTGGAAAGAGATCTAGCTGACCTGATGATGTTGATAACAACAAAAATTGGTAAGGGAAAACTAAATGAATAATCAAAATAAATTATGATGGGATCTCTGTAAGATAGCATTATCGTCTATCTTAATAGATTTAAATGTTCAGACAGCAAATGACACGAGCATACTGATTGATTTCATGCATCACAAACAAGAATTTAATAACAGAAGAATAGAAATGAATGGTTACAGTGTAAGGAATCAGAGATATCTATACTTGGGGCTGTTTACAATGTAAAAGTCAACTTGGAAGAATGAAAAAAAAGTTTCATTAATTAATCCCTACTTTTCAATGATGAATAGTTGAATTGTTTAAGCTTCTAGGTCTCACCTAAGCTTCTAACAGAATCCCCAACATAGGAAAAGGGGTCTAGATTTTCTCTTATCAATGATTGGCACTAGAAAGTTCATTCATAAACTATACACTGAATTACACTCATACTTATCTTAATTCAGGACTCTAGGTCAGCTAAACATACTAGAGGGTATTAGCAACTTTGAGAATAGAAACCTTACATGTAGTATAATTCCCTTCCTGGGGAACAGCGGTGATGGACTGCTGGAAGAGGTATAGGCGAACTTGAAACATTTTCTCTGACAACAGTGTTGGATCCATGTTTCTGTTTATCAGCCTGATTGAATTGTTTTACTGCAGCATCATTGTTCACCCGCCTATCTTTTTCTGCCACTTCAGTCTGAAGTCCAATTACAACTATTAAACGTATTCCACATGAAGACACTCAACAGAAATCTAAACAGCAAACCTTTATAAGTAACATATCGCCCTTGCTTACAATTGACATTTGACAATGACGGCATCTCCAACCCCCACCTCAAAATTGGGAGTGTTACTAAAGCTTTTCCCATAGTATTTTTCACTCAATTTTAAACAAAAATCATTGGTTCCTCTAGGTTCTAATGTTCCAGAGAACAGGAACTTAAAACATCTTATTTTCAGAAGGTAATTAAAGACCTATGATCCACCCTGCATCACATAACACGCTTCTTGCTAGCTATTGTGAGAATTCCATAATTTAAAACATAATTAACCACCAGTGGCATGAAACAGCCAATAATAGGAATTGTTACCTTGTAGTTTTTTCTGCTCCAACTCAATCGATGATATATGTAGCCATAGTACACGGTCTGCCCACTGAGAATTAGGGTGGTGAGGGTGTATAACTGCTTGACAAGATAAGACAAAATTGAAGTAAGGAAATTGGAATTAATCAGAACTGATTGAGCTTTAATAGACTAACTCACCATTGCCATGTAGTATTGCGTTGGAAGCTGCAGAATAACACCAAACGTTAGCCATACCCTTGAATGAAATTCAATGTGAAAGATCAGAACGCATATTATTTTAAATAAGACCTAAAGTAGGGTAAATTCATGTTATAGTTCGTGCAGACCACATAATTGAGAGACAAGTGCAGACTGCAGATAAAACTAAAGCTATCTGAACTTCAAACGGTAGTGTGAGTGCACATCTACTAGAAGAAACACGCATAATAAGTATGCTCATGTTTGTGCAAGAATATGGTTAAAATCATCAAACATATACAGAACAATTGGCTGAGATAGAAGTCGCACGACCAATCAGCACAAGCTAACGCAACAACACAGGCATGTGAAAGCACCCACTTACAGTAGCTGGTTCCAGCATGCAACCAAAAACGTTAAAAAGGTCCCTGTAAAAGACACCAAAGCATGTAAACAAAGTTAAAAAGGAATAACATGCACATACAAAAAGACACGATAAGGGTAGACGCAGATCCTGAACCTGAAAACTACAAAAACAATGATATAACAACGAAACAAAAAACCAAGAAAGTTACAATCTTTAAAGAAAAGAAAACACACCCAATAATCCATGTGGTCAAGAAAGCAATAGAAAGACCATGGCCAGATTTCTTCTTGTAGTTAGTGATAATCTGCGGTATCTCTGCGATTCCCCAACTGCAAACACTAACCAAACCTAAGGACAGCGAAACCCCATCTCTAAAACTGCAAAGGCAATACTCCATGTACACTCTAGCCCATTCCGAGCAGTTGTGGCTGCTGGGGCACTGCCGCTTTGCGCTTCCAAAGGCTACCATTGCGTCACCTCGGAGAGATAGAGAGATAATGGCACATAATTCACGTCGCCCGCTATATAGCAAGAGCTGTAAATGGGACGTAATTACATATCTCACATGATACTCAAAAGTGATTTGTTTATTTTTTTTTCTAATTTTTTCCTTACATATATTAAATGATATAATAATTAATTATATAAAATTATTAAATAAAATAGAGAATCTTAATTATAAATAAATCAATAAAATTAATCTTATTTAAGTTTTACACAAAATTTATTTTTTAATAAGTAAAATAATTTTATGTAATAGGTGAATTTATAGGATTAATATTAATTATTATACCACTTTTGATCCTAATAGAATCATTTTTTATTTATTTAAATTATTTCTTACAATTTAAAATGTAATTTTTTAGATTTCTTCTTAAAAGTTATAATATTTATTATTAATTTTATTTAAACCAATAAGGTGTTATCAATTACTCCACTTTCTCCTTGTATTTTACAAAAAAAGTTGTTTCCATTACTCAAATATGTGATTTTTTTTTTGGTAAATATGATCTTTTATTTTTTACAAGGATAAAAAATCAAAAGCCCAAATAAAGCTAGCTAGCACATGTTTCTACGATACATCGCTCCGTGTTTATCTCTGTGAAGGAGCTCCATTAAAAGTATCAGAGGTTCGTGGAGGATATGTAATCCCAGACTGACAATGGCTGCAAGGACGGCCAGACTATCTGCACACTGGTTTCTCTTTCAATAAACGTGCTGGAAATGTACCTCTTAATCGCGTTCGAGTAATCATCTGATACTTGTCATCAAAGAAGGCGCATCAAAGAAATCAGTAGGAGAAGAGGTTAGGATGTTTATTACCTCTGAAGAGTCCACTTCGACGATGACTCGGTTATAGCCCAAAGTCCAAGCTAGATTGAGTCCCGAGTTAGCACCCCAGAGTTCTGTAGTAAGCGGCGAGCCTAGTTCAATAAATTGAAGGAACCCTTTGCACCATTGACTTTGCCAGTCTTGGAGTAATCCCCCAATAGTGGTAGTAAAAGTCCCTTGCTTTACTGCACTATTAGTATTGAGTTTGACCCAATCCACTAGTGGTGTGGTCCACCCGACCAGATTGCCCACAGGAAAGCCTTGTGTGGGCACCACACAATTTTTTACCGCTCGTGCCGCTTCTATCCATTCGACATACTCCATCACTATTCTATCGCCAGCCATTGGCCACAAAAATTCTGACTCAAAGATACTTTTATTTCGTCAATACCAAAAAAACCAACAGGCGACTCCAATAATTAAAGCCCAGTCGAACTGTCGCTCGAGATAGTGGTTCGTAAGATTAGATTGCACCCAGAATCTGTTATCCTGAAGGAAGAAATTCATAGTAACCAGCTCCGAGGAGAATTTTGCACAGAAGGCTCTCACCCCCGGACAGTCCCTCCAAATATGTGATCTTTTTATTGCAAAGAAATAACTTTACCGAAACTTGCCCCGTTATATAATCAACAACTTTTATTAGTTTCATTTTTAACTTTGGTGTGCACTATATCCGAATATGGAATATATCAAGAATCCCACAATATATCAACCAAAAAAGGAAGTGTTCTTTCTATATCTTGTATATGACAATACTCCATATGAAATAAGTAACAAAAGCACAATCAATACATACATATTGCAAAACATAACAACTCTTTTTTAAGTGTTGGTGAAACCTTGCCTCTAATGGCGATTGAAGAGCTTTAAGCTACAATTGTTATATATGGATTCCTGACTGCAGAAGTACGTAAGAGTGGAAAAACATAACAAATTGAATGGGGGATATACAAAGAGGAATAGAGGATGTTGAGAACGTTGAGAATGCATGTGGGTCTGTTCTTATTTCTCCCAGGTCTGTATATTCGCTGTCTCTGTGAAGACCACAGAATTGCTGAAGACCAAGTGAGAAAACACCCATAAGAGCTACGTATAAACCCACGTGGAAACATAACATGATATATGCGATCCGCCGCCTTGATGACTCGGATAATCTAGCGAATGAGATGAAGAATCGAGGACAACGGACACTGTTTTGGTATTACATTACTCCATTGTCTGCACAGTTGGAGCAGTGACCTCCACCAACGTAAGAGCAGAATGATTCGGGTCACCAGACCTCTCGCGAATTTCCCTGTATTCTTGACAATTTGCACACAAATGACAGAAGAAGTGAGTGACAAGGTCACCACACGGAGCTTCCTGCATACATCAACCAAAATTGTTGATCAGCTAGCTTCTTTCATCTACTTATCAACAGGCTTCAATGATAGCAAGTATATACCGGTGAAAGCTATCACTGACTACATTTTTAAAATTCAGCTGTACCTCAGGGGAGTGTGCATGCACAACAGACAAAATGAACTTCCTGTACACAGTTGATTTCTTGCATTACTATATTAGTAAGGTTACAGTTATTCTACAGATTGAAGATAAATCTCAATACTAGCTAGGGAATAAAGGATACTGCATATGAAGTTGTAACATATAAACAAGCCACACCTGTAGATTATACTTCTCTCGCAGTGCCTTGCGGTAATTGCAAGCATAACAAGCAACAAAGCATCCAGGTAAGCCCAACAAAAGTCCATCAGTCATGCAGCAACAGAGAGTATTGATAAGAGCCCACAATATGAAATGTGTCGTGCATGATCCTAACAAAGTTCCAGAACCCAACGACTCTGCGTTCTTCCCAAACAGATAGCAAGGGCAAAAGAGACCGATGCAGCCTGTACAAAGTATTAAAAGTTTACGTCAGCAAATAGGAGACTACTAACTAATCTAAAAATGTCTCATGAAGCTAATACCTTGATGCCACAACTTATACAAACTCAGAAAATATCAAAATCGTCCTTGCTTGAATAAGTTGATTTGATGGAAACAATTACAGAAAAAGGTCATACATGCATGCAACTACTTATATAGCTTGCAGTGTTAGGTAAAACTAACAACTAGTGTCACTTAAAATCACTAATTTAGATAATTTGGATTTTATTGTAGATGGTAGCTTTAATGGCTTTCAGTTGATCGGAACAAGATTCGTAACACCATTTCAATGATTTTATACTGCAAGAAATCCTTAGCCTAGAAGTCCCATAAACAACCATAACAAGACAAGAAGTGGATTTTAACTTGTGTTAGAAATGGATTTAAACTTGTGTTCTATTCGTTAGGCAACTTAATACAACTTTCCTCTCATAAAAAAGGGTCGCAAGATAGAGAGTAGCATACAGCTCTGAATGTCATCACAGCAAGCACAGATTCCGGATGACCACGGGACTACTCTGTCACTTTCACCGGGGACAACAGAGTGGTTGTCATTGCGGGGAGAAATCTCTGCTTCGGTATCTGATTGTCCCAGGGGAACGTAAGTAGGTGGCACATAACTGCTACCGTTTTTCATCTTTCTTTTCTCTAGAGAAACATTTATGTGATTCAAATCAACAGCCTCTTAGCTGAAGCACCAAAAGAAAATGTGACAACGAAACAAATGAGAACAAGTAGATCTGCATTGCTGTAAAACAACAAAAATGAAAAACCTCAAGCATCTTGAAACAAAAATCATAGAAATTCAACTTCAATGATATGTAAACTAAAACTCATTCCGCACAATGATTAATAAAACCAAATAAAGTAAATTGTAACCAATATCTTACTCTATGCATACAACAGATTCTACCCTTTTAATATTACTACTTTAATTGTTCCAAAGTGAAAAACAAAACATTTTAAACTAAAGTTTTCAGTTCCATTAACGAAACTATTACCAAACTTGCAAAGCAGAAATATGTAACACTCCAAAAGTCTAAGAGTTTAACTCTTCATGTCTGTTGTCAACACATACACTAGCCAAATTAGGCATCATTGTAGTAGATCCAATGACTGTAGCAAGAGGCCTACGTTTCACTGGGTACCACTACCATCGGATCATATGACCTAACTGGGGCCAAAAGTTTCTATGCGGCACTGGGTCAATACCACAAGTTCAAAAGCTAGAACTTCGGACTCGGATCAACAAATTCTTATAGTCAGAGGTGTGACACGGTATAACAGATCATGTTAGAAAAAAAAAAAACAAGAGATTTGTACAAATGCAAAAAATTACAAAAGATTGAATCTTCTCGAAGTTGCCAACAAAGAAAGATTTGAAGTTACAGAGCAAGGAAACACGCCCAAGATCGTCAGCACAACCACTAAAACTCAAAGAACTTCAAGAAAAAAGGAAAAAGAAAAAGAGAGAAAGAACCGTGTAAAGGAAGATAAAAAAGAATGAAACTTTGAATACTAGACCATCTGATTCCAGACAGAAATTAACAAATGATAGCTTACCTTGAAACCCCAACTCTATCTCTGCCTCCCTCTGTTTTTTCTCATGGAGAGAAGCAACTAAACAATGAAGGTTCTGTTTTAAGTAGACAATGGGCTTTCTGCTTAGTTCCTATCTCATGTATACAACATAAAGCCTCATCAAAATTGGGATGAGCCCATAAGTTGTGTACATTTAACATCTTTTGTACATTTTTAATTATTTGGAAAATTTATTTAATTAAAAAAATTAATTTTTATTTTGGAAATTATTTTAATGAGTTATAAAAATAAGGAATGAACTCTCACCAATTTATGATTAAAATTTTTCCTTTTCAAAAAATTTTGAGTTTATTTAGAAGTCTAATTAAGACTGCCTATTGTCTCATATTATTCGCACTCAAACTTAATCGAGTTTTAAGTGATTCAAAACTTGCTCAAAATTGAATCTTACCCATCCACCGACTCATAAAATGAAACCTTCTCGTCTTCTCCAAATTCTCTTGTCATCTCACACTTTTTTTTTTTTGGCCAAGCTTTGGAAGTGAGAGTGGTAGAGAAATCACTTTGAACTTTTAAGAAGTGAAACCAAGTAACAATAGTAATAACAACAACAACAACAATAATAATGATAACAATAACAACACAACAATAACAACAACAACAATAATAATAATTTAGTGAAAGTTTTGCTAATATGCAGAGTCTAAAGAGTTCGAAAAGTACACAAGCTTACTCCTAACCGATAAAAAGATTGTTTTCGATAAATTCACATTAAATATATATAATATTAAAATAATAAATTTATAATAATCGAAATAAAATAAAATAATAACATAAAAGGTGATGATTAAAAAATTAAAATATTGAGTTTTAATTTATTATCTAAAAATATTAATACTTTCACACAAACAACGTTTCTAGGTTGATTTATATTTCCATAATAGTAATTATCTTAATTATAATACTAAAAAGCACCATAATTTCCTAAATGCTACTTGTAAAGTATTAATTAGTTCTAACTTAATTATTGTTAATTTGCTTGTTGGTTCCATTGTCACAAAGATGCTCTAAAATTGGCTTGGTTTCAAGATATAGAATCTATGTTGAATTACCATTTAGCAGGGCTACTAGGACTTATATCTCTTTCTTGGATGGGGCATCAAGTCTATGTATCGTTACCGATTAATCAATTTCTAAATGTTGGAGTAAATCCTAAAGAGATCCCATTTTCTCATATATTTATCTTGAATCGGGATCTTTTGGCTCAACTTTATCCCAGTTTTATTGAGGGAGCAACTCTATTTTTTTATCTTGAATTGGTCAAAATATTCAGAATTTCTTACTTTTCTTGAAGGATTAGATCAAAAAATTGGGGGTCTATGGCTGACTGATATTGCACAACAACAAAAAAATGATAACAATAACACCACAATAATAACAACATCAATAATAATAATAATTTAGTGAAAGTTTTGCTAATACGCAGAGTCTAATGAGTTCGAAAAGTACACACCCTTACTCCTAATTGATAAAAAGATTGTTTCCGATAAATTCACATTAAATATATATAATATTAAAATAATAAAATTATAATAATTGAAATAAAATCAAATAATAACATAAAAGGTGATGATTAAAAAATTAAAAATTTGAGTTTTAATTTATTATCTAAAATTATTAATACTTTAACACAAACAACATTTCTAGGTTGATTTGTATTTTCATAATAGTAATAATCTTAATTATAAGACTAAAAGGCACAAGAATTTCCTAAATGCTACTTGTAAAGTATTAATTACTTCTGACTTAATTATTGTTAATTTGTTGGTTGGTTCCATTATCACAAAGTTACTTCAAATTGGCTTGGTTTCAAGATGTAGAATCTATGTTGAATTACCATTTAATAGGGCTACTAGGACTTGGATCACTTTCTTGGGCGGGGCATCAAGTCCATGTATCGTTACCAACTAATCAATTTCTAAATGCTGGAGTAGGTCCTAAAGAGATCCCACTTCCTCATGAATTTATCTTGAATCGGGATCTGTTGGCCCAACTTTATCTTAATTTTGTTGAGGGAGCAATTCCATTTTTCACCTTGAATTGATCAAAATATTCAGAATTTCTTACTTTTCGTTAAGGATTAGATCCAGTAACTGGGAATCTATGGCTGACTGATATTGCACAACAAAAAATAACAATAATGATAACAATAACAACACAACAATAACAACAACAACAAGAATAATAATTTATAGAAAATTGTACTAATATGCAGGGTTTAAAGAGTTCCAAAAGTACACATCCTTACTCCTAACTGATAAAAAAATTGTTTCCGATAAATTCACATTTAGGGATGGCAGTGGGTTTTCAACCCGATTAATATCCGCACTATCCGACCCAAAAAATAGATACGGAGGCTAAAAAATAGATTTTAAATGAATTTTAAATGGATGTTGAAAAATAGACGTGGATATGGATTTAGATATGGGTCTAGTGATAACTCGAACCATGGATACCCATATCCTACCCGTTTTTTATTAACTCTATTTTTTCTATTTTTTCTTGAATATTTATGGTTA
>JAOSBM010000003.1:2105438-2127249 GCA_027568955.1 Erythroxylum tenue
CCAAAACTTTTGTTAAAATTTTTATTGCCTGCATCTATGTGGTCTTTGGTGTGGTTTAACCATCATTGCAAGGCTCTATGTCGCAGTTGGAAGAACTTGTTCCCTTCATAGTCATCAATAAATTGGGTTAAGATAAGATTTTCACTAAATTTGTCTGAATGATCATTGTTTCTAGAACTACATAATCTACCTTCTACATCATACCCTTAATAATTCATACTAACTCATTCCGAAATCATCGTTGAAGCCAAATATAAAATAATAAGTTGTAGATACATGTTTCAACCTAGTCATACTCACATCCCAAATTCAAGTCATTTGAAGAAAGCTAGGATGGTAAATCCTTCTTAACCTTTGTTGTCTATATAATCAGGCTATTAATTAGGTTCTGGTTAAAAGGAAAGAGAATGGAAGCCAAAAATTTTATACTTTCAATTCTATTAGTTTGTATAGAATCTGAATTACTACCACAGTGATGATACAGAATTTATAGGAGCATTGTTAGTTTTGCATTTTCTTTTTTATGCTAATTTCATTTGGACTTAATGTTGATATTTGAACTTCCCTGTGCACTGGAGATTGGCCAACAACATCTGATTTGTTTTTCTTGCAGAAATCATTTGAAGAAGTTATGGAATCCAGGAAAAAGCAAAAACACAGAGTAGATGACTTGCAAGAGTTCAGCTTATATTCCCCAAGAATCATAACAAGAAATTTTTTGTACATATTATAATGTTAGAGATCTCAAAGGGTTTGCATAGTTCAAAAACATCATAGTTCTCCATATTCTTTTTACCTATTTGTGTGTGCTGGTAAAGATGTTGAACTGGTGAATAGATAAAAGCATTTGAGTGACAAAAATAAGTTATAATGATATACCATTTAAAAACTATACCTCAGCTGTCTTTACATATTATTTAAATTACATACTACTTAAACCATAAAGTGAGGTAATTTTCAATTGTAATTTATGTATTCACAAATTTATTCTGGTCAATGTTGTGTATCATTTCTATACATATTGAGTTCCACCAAATATAGAAACTCATTGGTAACTTTCAATATTGAGACAAAAGGAGATAGTTCATCAAAGCTATAACTTGGTGTACTTAATTACTTTTACTTTTCTACACAAAAGATCTTCATAAGAAGTTAACTTCAGTTAACAAATCACTGAAGGCATAAGACTTTTAGGAGTCTCTTCTTCTTGAAATGTTATCTTCACTACTCGTTTGTCCTATGCGACCAAATCGACTAGACGAAGAACTCCTTTGCGAATCAGTATTTTGGATTGAATTGATGTCACCAAATCCTCCAGAATCGCCTGAATTGAAGCCCCCAAAAGCACTAGAACGACTTGAACTGTTTGACTCACCATATCCACTGGAACGACCTGAACCATAGCCCCCAGAAGCACTCGACTGGTCAGAGCCACCAAGCTCACCGAAACCACCACTGCGATTAGAGCCAGAACCACCGAAATATCCTGGTTGGTTTCTGTTATAACCAGAGCGACCATATTCATTCATCTGACCAGAGAATTGGCCACCACGTCCACCGGCACTTGCAAATCCAGGGTTTCTGTAGCTTCCAGAACGGGCATATCCATAATCTGCTTGACCACCAAATCGACCAAAACCAGTAGCACCAGATTGGCGATCTCTTATAGAGCCAAATCGACTACTGCCCCTGTCACTAAACATATTTATGCTTCCATCGCCAACAATCCTAGGCAACTGCATAACATTAAAGAAAATATATGATCTTTCAACACAAAATACAACCAGCATAGGCGTATTCGGGTTTAAGGAATATATCTACAGGAGGAGTAGGATATGCACATTGTGACAGATATCCATATCACTGAACATTGGAAGAACATGATACAAAAGTGAACCTGAATCACAAAAACAGAAAAATGAACAGCATAGCACAATGATCGTTGTTAATTGTGCAAGTTAATACATAAGGCCGGATGGAAATAATTTCCTTTGCTCCAGTCACTGCTATCAATCTCCAAACATAAAAATCCACCAAGGTGAAGAGGGACAAATAAAGAACATATAGCACGGGATTTACATTGCAACTGTTATAAGGGCAGAGTTATTTAGTTAGACTAGGTACACGAAAACACAAAGATGTCATAACAGGAATGAAGTAGAAATTAAACTTTTGGTGCCTCAAGATAACATCAAATGATCCATATTGGATATGTGTAAATAGTTTCTTTCCAATATTGCAATATATATGGCAAGTAACAAGGAATATGATACTAACCTCTGTAAATCTGCAACCCACTTCCCGTTCAAATATCCTGACTTGCCTGGCTTGATCCTGCGAGTAAATGAGAATTGCAGTTCCTTTCTTTCCAGCACGACCAGTGCGGCCAGAACGATGGACAAAAATTTCTGGATTGTTTGGAATTTCATAATGTATCACCTGTCCAACAGGAATATGCGGGGAACAAATGAACTTCTTAAAAAGGGAAAATGAGTACATGTCTCAATATTAGTTCAAGGTTATTCAAGTTCATTTTCATACAGTTAGATGAAACACAACCAGTTCCAACTTAATTATATGCCTCACAAGTTATTGATCCCAGTTTTGGCTTTCTAAATCAGAATGAAACTCAAGTATCCGGTACTTGAAATCGATGTGAAGTAAGACGGGTAGAGAACATGCCAAGCATTTCATTGAACTGTAAATCTAAACCGTCTTGAAATCGATGTGAAGTAAGACGGGTAGAGAACACGCCAAGCATTTCATTGAACTGTAAATCTAAACCGTTTCTAACTGTTTGGTTAGGGAAGGAATTAATGAACAAAGAATTGAAATAAAGGGACACGTCAAGGAATCACCCCTAAGATTTTAAAAATCACTCCCAAATAAAGGAAGTCTCATTTTAGTTCTGAACATATCAAAATATACTAATAAATTAAAGTAAGAACAGAGAAACCATTCTAATTCAACCATACTTCTAATTTAACTATGGCTAATTGAAATTCAAATCTTACTAGACAGATAAACTAACTAATCTATTACATCACTAATAAGTAATAACCAAAAGGAATGGATATATAAGCATGAGAAGTAAAAGTCTGCCTAATCTCCATCAAGATGGGATTCAAATATAGAGCACTTGGAAGGGGTTAGACTCCATCTACTGAGAAGAAATCAGGCTTGACAAACTAATAAAATAAGAAACGAACTTCAGACTACTATTGGCTCACCAGATCAACATTAGGGATATCAAGGCCACGAGCAGCAACATCAGTAGCAATCAATATATTAAAATTTCCATTCCGAAAGCCAGAAAGAGTTCTTTCTCTCACAGCTTGTGAGATATCCCCATGCAAAGCTTCACAACTGTAGTTTCTTGCCATAGCACTTGCCAGTCGATCAGCATCACGTTTTGTTTGAGTGAAAACAATACATTTTCCTTCTTTTGCATGCTCCTAACAAACACATATTAGATTCTGAGAGTGTGCACATAATTGATGGGAACAAAAGCAAGTTTTGTACAAGACTGCATCAGCACCTGCAGCTTACAAAGCAAAAATAAGCTCAAACATTCAAAGTCTAGAAAAGCCTCAGCACATGACAATAAGTGGTCTAGATTCATACCGATATTAAGGGACCAAGAATTGATGTCTTCTCATACATTTCTGAGGCAACCGAATAAATCGTGATTCCATCAGGCAATTTCTTGTCAGAATCTCCAACCTACAGCACATCTAATGTTAAAATCCTAGAGAATCCCAGCAGCAATACGAACGAAAGACAACCATTATAGCAGCATTCAATCTAGACTGATTAATAACAATCCAAACTGTTTCGAGTCCCACACATGTAATGTTGACAAATCCATTTAAAAAGTTGCACAGCTGCTAGGAATTTATGTTCCCAAATATCTACCCAGTAATATCAAATACATTGCAACACTCACGAGATCAATAGTCAACGGATCTTTAAGATAATTCCTGACAAGTGTTCTAATCCAAGTAGGCCTTGTAGCAGAGAACAACATGCTATGCCGATTTTGTGGCAACCTTTGTAAAATGGTCTCAACATCATCCACAAAGCCCACGCTAAGCATCTGATCAGCTTCATCAAGAACAACAAACTGAACCTCTGATAAGTTAAGAGATCCTCTCTTCATCAAGTCAATTATCCGCCCAGGCGTGCCAACAACAATGTCAACACCATAATCTAGCTCCCTCATTTGGCGTGTAATAGGTGTACCACCATACAGACATATGCTATCAAGGCTGGGAGCAGACTCACGAAATTCCTTCTCAACTTGACGAGCCAATTCTCTAGTTGGAGCCATGACCAAGGCTAGAGGATTTCTCCCACGTCTATACAAATAGAATAGTGTAACTGATCCTATTATTGAAAAATAAGCGAGGTTACTGAGTAACAAACATAAGATAATTGAAGTGAAACCTACCCATGCTTAGCATTGAACTGAAGTATTTTGTCCATAATAGGAATACCAAAAGCAAGTGTTTTTCCTGTTCCTGTTCGAGCTCGCCCAAACAAATCACGCCCTTGCATTGCTGGTTCCAATACAGCTTTCTATATCAATTAAAAAAGGAAATTTTATACACAGCATATATAAAAAAATTGATCTACAACATAACTTTGTAGAACTTACTCAGAATTCAGGATAAACAATCACCTGAATTGGAAACAATTTGTTAATACCGCGTTTCGCCAAAGCAGAGACGATCTCTTGAGAAATGTCGAGTCTTGAAATATCTAAACCCTCTTCACCACCCCGTTTTAATCCTTTTTCATCATCATACCCATAATCATCCACAGCACACTGCCCCGACCCATCCTGTATCCCTACTGAAGACTTAAACCCCAAAAATCTAGACTTTACATGAAGCTCCCGGTTACTTCCAAAATTCCATATCTCTGAAGTCGGTCTACTACCGACCGGACTTCCTTTCCTCGATTGAACAGTGTACAATTGTGTGGGATCATTAAAAACTGCAGCAAAAGCTCTCTTTAAACATAGTGAACGCGATCTTCTTAGTACTATACTCATCGTCTTAGAATTACATTCAAGAGTTCTGGCTGCTTTTTCAGACAGACGAAGGGAAGTACTTTGAGAATAGAGTTTTGGGCAACTATTGTACGGGTTTATGACACAGATATTTATGGATACGATATTTTGGATCACAGTTAAAAAGGGGACGCAACAAAACAAACTAATGATAAAAACTTAACTAGAAATTATTCCGATAAAATAAAATATTTAAAATTTAATAAGTTAAATTAATATTAAATTGTTATAAAATTAGCTAAAAATTAAATAAAATTAAATAATTTAAAATATAATTTAAAGAGATTATTTTTATTTATCGAAAAATTTAAAATTTAATTTAAAAAATTGTTAAATAAAATTAATTGATTTATTTTGATATATAAAACTCATAAATTTATTAAAACAAAAGTTCTAAAAACAAATTAAACCTAAAAGTTAGAAACTAAATTAAATAGTTAGACAGGAGACTAACCAAATTGATCGAATTTTTTTAATTTTTAAAAATTTCAAAACTGAGGTTACAAAATATACGTTTATAGATTAATAGGGGTTTTTATTAATACTCTTGTAAAATATTTTTTTGTTATCACAATTACAGTAATATAAAACCTTAATTTCTGAATCAATTATCAAGTTGAATCATAGTGATTGAAATAATAATAATAAGAAGAAGAACAAAAAGAGAGTTAACTAAATTTCACAACTTTATAAATTTTACCAGCCATAGGGATAATTTTTTATTAAAAAATATGATTTAGTTGATGATGATTATATATCGATTAGGTGACTAATCATAAATGATCAACATTATAATCTATACTATAAATAAAGAAATTACTCAACAGCTTAGTTGTTATGATTACTCTAAGATTTTGCTGTTCCCACTTAAATTTTCTTCTTTCTATAAGGAATTGACATCATCATAAGGCAAAAAAACAAAGGAAGAAGAAGATTTAAACTCTGTACTTAAATGGAAACAAAGAAAATTGGATAATGTACACCAAATCTGCAAAATTTTATGCATTGAAGAGTTTTCTGAAAGGTCCATCCTTCCGGTCTTTTGCAGCTTCAGTCAGGGCAAGGAACCTCTTGAAGCCTGTTGTGGCAGCACCACGTCCAAGCGCGGCTGCTCGGGTGAGAACGTCTTCACGGGAAGCAGTAAGAACGGCCGAAGGATTGGCAATTGTTGTTGCAGGAACAACTGGGGCAGCCTGAACTACAGTCGGATGGATAGATGGTTGTGGAACGGCTGGAGCATGTTTGTTGAAGTCATCCAGTATGCTCTGCTGATCAGCCTTTTTAAGACCCTGAACATGCAGGATGGAATGTAAGGAAAATGCAGAATGCAATTCGATAACTTGAGGTTAGCTACTGCAGGACAATAGTATTCTTGAAGCCCCTACCATTAAAGGAAAAATCTGAAAATGTGAAAAAAATGAAGAGAAAAATCCCGATACATGAAGCATCTACTTAGGCGTGAAAGACTGCAGAAACCTGAACTATACTGTCCAAGATGTGCACAGCTGAAGTTCTAGTTCCTTATGTGTAAGGAGCTGGATAAATGACCATACAACTTTATGAGAAGAGAACAACTGATTACCTTAAGCTCTAAAATGCGCTGAAACTCCATTGGCGTTCCCTCTGGCAGTAATGCTCTATATGTATCAGCCACAGAATCAACTGGGGACAGTATAACCTGTCAAATGCATATTGCTGTGCTTTAGAAGCGATTCAACAAATCAGGAAGTATAAAACTATATCAACAAAATGTGTAACCTTTAAAAGTGCTTCAGCTTTACTCATTTCTCGGCTCACAAACTTCGAATAGCTAGCAGCATGCGACGTCTGTATCATAAAGAAGATATAAGTGGTGTAGCATGTTACCGGGTTAAAAAATACAAAGGAATAGCATCGTAAAAGAAAGAAAACTGAAACATAATTTCTGAAATTATGTTTAGAAGAGCTCTTCTGTTTTCGCATGAAAAATAATTGATGCATTAAGAGGCCCAAATCTTTTCGGGCTACATCTCATTCAGGAACCCTAGTTGTGCTAATTCTTCTCTGCGATGATGGACAAGCTAGTAATGCAAGATATTACGCATAACACTGATGATAGCTTAAAAAGGTCATGGAAGTCCAATTCACTCTTTGATACTGCTTGTGACAAGAAAGTGTTAGATTGAGTATTGACTCACCTGGTGACCAAGGGAAGGAATTTCTAAGAGAATTGTCTTTACGGCTTGAGTATCTAAAAGCATCTGCAACACCATAGACAAGAACTTAGTTTCACATGTATAATGGCATGTATTATTTGCTTGGTCTAAGCAATATTTTCGTTTCACGCATTCAACTAGACAAATATATATGCATTAACCGCAGCACAGAAGACATATATAGATGCACCGTAATTATTAAATCTCTGCTAATCATACCACAACACTTGGGAAAGTAACTAGCAAAGAGAACAATTAGGTTCCTACTTGTTGGGCTCCGGTTTCTGATATCTGCTTGCATTTGAAAATGTTGGCATAGAAACGTGGACCAAGTGATGATGCAAGCTGCAGAAAATAAGAATAACACCCAGTAAAGCTTGTTTTAGGAAAGCACTACATCAGAGAACCACTTTAGCCCAGAATCGTCAACATTAAGTAACAATGGTAATGTATTGTCAGAGTAAATTAAAACACTAGCAAAGAGATGAGTAATTTAGGACAAAGATTTATATTTGAAGCAAAATATTTGCAAATAATCATTCTTATAGTTTTGCTCTTGCTCATTCCAGGGCTGAAGGATTAACTTATCTTTAATTACCTTGTCTAAGAAGTACTGAAAATGAACTGATGAAAGATGGTTTCCAAGCACCGGGATGCTAGTCGTAAGGATCAAATTTATGCCATTGACATAACTGTAAGAGGGAGTTCCAGTCAATTGGTAATTTGTATCAGACATCATTATAACTGACAACCTTAAAAAATGCATCTTACGCTGATTGGTCACCAACACTTTCAAGTGTACCCCAGGGAACTCGTGTCATTGCAGCCATTTCAGCATCAAATTTGGTTTCTAGGCCATGCACTAGGGTCATCAATGCTTCAGTGATAAGCCCTGAAAATTCTTCCTGCAGAATCACAATCAATCCATAACATATGAGGAGAAGAATGGCCATGAAAAATCATGGAATGTAAAGAGCAGTACCTCAACTGCAGACATATCCACCCCTGCCACAAAGTGAGGATCAATTATTTTTGATACGCTTTCAGCCAGTTCAGCTGACTGTTGAAGAGCCAAAGATTGAACCAAGGTTACAAATGATTCATATAAGGGTCTCATAAATGTGATAAAGACATTTCTACAAGATAAATAAGCTCTAGAAACACAACAATTGGATAGCATCCTATCCTTGCCATTAAGAACAAAACAAAGATTCAACGGAACAGAAGCTCACTAGATCTACAAAAAGAGTAGCCTCAGAACACAAGCTAGGCATCCAAAAGTTGAAAGCATGCTAGCATCTCTCATGAAAGAACCTGACATTGTTTCCTTTTAAGAATTCCAAAATTTATGCTGCTTTCAAACAGCTCATTAAACAATGAAGGGAATTACGTCTGAGACTTGTCGGTGATTCTCGAATAAGAAACACACATCAAAAGTCTTTCAGCTACCCTGATTTTGACCACGGCTTACCATGAAATATTTGCTTCTTAGCCTTAGTCCAAACAGAAAGGCATCATAATCTACCACCTAGATTCATAATATTGTGGCCCAACCAACAACAATTATCAGACAAATCTGAGAAATTACTAGTAAGAAGCTATCTTGTTATCTCACACCCTTTAAATGTCAATCGACATTTGTCCTGATGTCAGTCTTTAACGATGTGCTGATCAATCCGTATAAAAGGGGAAAAAAAAAGGAGCTGCTAACCCAGTATTAAATGTTCTAAAGTTAGTCTCGAGTATAGAAACCAACCGTTTTCCGGCAGTACTCAGCAGAATTAACAATATAACAAATCACCCTTTCATCCTTGTCGGTCATCTGGTGAAAATTGCCACAGAAATAACAAACAATATTTAGTAACTGGTAGCCACTCTCCAAAGAAAATTAGTAGACATGATAGCCATGTTGATACCTTTATTTGTCCATCCATACCCGTGGCAGCAGCAACAATTCCCACACCACCCTTTGGTAGTCTCGCCTTAAGCTTTACAACATATGCTTTCAGAATTCTTTCAAACACCTGAAATGTACAATACAGAGGGTAAAATTTTCCATATGATCACCACACCAGCTTCAAGGTCAGGTTATAACAATAAGTGCGTGATAGCTTTCGGTAACCCATTCTGAACTGTTTGAGATAAAATACTGCATGCCAGCTACATGAGATCCTATCTTCTGGAACAGCTTTTGGTACCCAAGAAAATGGAAGTTTTAGCAGATCAAAGCAGATAAGTGACATTTTCAATTATATCGTACAAAAAAGGGAACAATTTAGACAAAATTGACATCTCGGAATCTGCCAAGATATTCTATTGGAGGAGCTTCAGGTAAGACAAGAAAAAGCAAATGCAATACATCAGAATGGCTATTAATCATAAATTTCAGGAACGTACCTTGAACAAATTAAATAGCGTCTGATTCTTTGTTAATGCACTGCACCGCTTTAAGCTCCTCTTGATTATAAGAAAAAGCTAGACACAGCAAAAAAAAGACGATGAATAAATAGTGCAAGAAAGAGTGTCAACAAAATTTTCTATTTAGGATACATGAAACTAATTCTGGACATACAGAAGCATATCCTACAAATGGAAGTACTGTGTTAATCAAGTATCAGGCCCTAATAAATCTACCCAGATACAGGAAATCATAAAATAGCTCCTGGAATGATCATATGAGACACACAGGCTGCATACCTGCATACTACTGGACAAGACATTATTTTGACTTCCCTCCTCAATATCCCATGTTTCCTCCTGTGATACAGACATTCAAATGAGGTCATCAGTAAGCAGAAGCTGTGAAAAGTGATGGTTAGAAGTCGTAAAACCAAATTACCTGAACAAGCTTCTCCAGATTCTCCATCAGAGTCTTCTGTTCTAGTTCCACATATATTGTCAAGTGAGGTTCAAAGCAAGAAGAAACTATTCCACGGAAGTTAAACTGCAGCAAAGATGGCCAAAAAACTTTCAGAATAGATTTAATGTCACATTTGAACCAACTATATAAGCAAGTGAACCAACTATATATGACTTGCTTAAAAATATTAGCAATAATGTTATGACACTAGAGAAAAAGGTCACATACCCCAGCTCCAGGCACTGACAAATCCTTGATTCCATCCTTCTCCTGTGAACAAAGAATTGCATTGAAAAGTCATATCCTTAAACCATAACTTCAAATCATTTTCTACAAGAATTCAAAATCTGAGTAGACAGTGTAGAGTACAAACGTCATTCTCATTTCCTTGATTTGCAGCAAATTTCCTTTCATACTTCTTTCGAATGTCTGATACAGTTCGGTTGTTGTTTTCCCTTCCAATTTCTTCAATATCAGCTCCAATCTCTCTATTTCGAGTTCCACCCCCAAATTTCTCTGCCAGCTCATCCTCAAATTCTAAAGTTCGTTGCAAGGCCTAGATGAAATTGTCAAAAGAAGGAAAACGTCAATCAAGGTAAAAATGCCATGCAGATAAGAGACGCAATATCTAATATATGGTTATTCTTCATCCTTGATATTGACGAGGGCTTCATAGATGTTCTGAAAGAGAACAAAATAGGGAAAATGAACAGCAGAAGATTAAAAAGATCACTCAAATGCATCTTAATAACTCTGAGGAGATTTGACTCATATGTCACACCTTAGCATACTCGGGGACAAGCATAACCTCTAAAATTTAAGTAAACAGATTGCGATTTTCGAAAACTTTCTCAGTTATATTATTAACTCAGACTAATGAATCCCAAAGGAAATTTGAATCTCTGAACCCACATCCAGATTACATTTTGGGTATTTGATTTATACCTACCTAGGGATTATTATGGTAAAAAGAAAAAAGAAAGGGGCACAGTTATTCCAATCACAAAAAACAAGAAAATCCATGGGAGCTCTCAAAAATGATAAGAAAACAAGGATTATTCCGACTGCAGGTCAACAAAAGAGAATACATCAAATCAGTGCGATTCCAGGAAGCAACTTGGTTCCCAAAAAGAGAACTCTAAACATGGGTCAGTATATGTAGAGGCAATTCTGAGTTTGAGATATGCTAGAAGTTCTCATCTCAAGTTCTGCTATGCAGAAGAAACCAAAATTGCAGGATGAATAAAAAAGAGTAAGTTTTTAAAAAATTTGAAAGCCAAGTAAAAGAGAGACTTACCAACAACAGTGTTGCTACATCTGGCTTCTCTTTGAGGTTCTCAAGGATCCCCTCCAGTTGTTTCCTGAAAGAAAGAAGTGTGAAACATGTTCGTGCAGTGCAAATTAATATCACATGTCAAATTTCCTGTTAGTCAGCCTCAGAAGGTGATATTTTTTCCTTATAACTTTTACACAAACACAAGACAACACCTCCAGCAATTGAATTAACGCTACTTTTGTGCTCCAGATTAACATTTTGCATTTTTTATGACATTTAATGGAGTGGAAAAGTCACGTACCGGGTTTTCTTACAAAATTGGATGCATAGCCGATAGGAAACATGCCATGAAGGAGGAAATATTTTCCATAGCTCCTCATTTGTTCTTATTCGACGCTTGATCCATGCATATCGCCTCTCAGTTTTATCCAGCTTAGCAAGCTCTAGCAACGAAGAGAAGAACTGAAATTTCAAAGTTGAAGGTATACAGAAAATCTATGCTCTAGAATAGTAAAGAAGGCACTTTAGGTTAAAAACTGACTAACCAGCTCCTTCAAAGATCTGCTCATATGAAGTAAGCTCCCTACTGCAAAAATTATTAACCAATTCTTCCCTCACAGATGGCTCCAAAGCATCAACAACTAAGCAAGCATCAGATAAGTGCTGCAATAAATTGATTTCTTCGGTTTCTTTCCCAGTACCTAAGCTGAAACAAAAATATTAAGAACAAGAGGAAAAGGTAGAAGAATTAAGAGCATGATAGCAAGTTCACGTGTTAAACAAGTAAATCCATCAGAATATGTAGGAATTTGATTCCATGAGCTCTGGGACTATAACAACTCTTTAACAAACAATAGCAATTAACTTTAAGAGCATGAAGGCAGATCACCACGTTCACTGGACTTAGCAAATTCATGAAACTAATTTTAGAATTTCCACAATTGTAATATAGTTCAACCTTTTTTTTTTTTTTTGATGGCCAATTAGCTGAACCAAGATGGAGTTTTTATTGGAGAAGGATTCCTTTTTATGTCAAGTATTTGTAAATACTTGATTCAAAGTACATGTTTAAACAAATGTACTTCCACAATAGACTGAAGTTGACATGTCTTAAATAAAAATTATACTCAGAAAAAAGAAACCAGATAAGGATAAAAACCTAAATTAAATGTTCAACTCTACAAGCTATTGTCACTGAACTATAAATACCTTGAAAAATCTGAAAACACATGAGACTTGAGTATTTGTTTGATATTTTTAAACTTTTCTCGGAGCTCTGTGATCTTTGGTATATCTCTATAGGCTTCAAAGTGGCTGCATAATTGGTTTACAGCCTGGAACGAGCATGAACAATCATAATTTAACAAGATACAGTTAAATAAAGTACAGTGCTACAGAAAATTGTTTGAACAATCTTCTTTTCTGCAAAAACCAGGGTTTTTTAAATTAGAAAGAAAAAAGAAATATTGGAAGCAATGAAAACTCCGTTCACAAATAGATGAAAAATTGGTTCTGGAAAAACAAAAGAACGATAGAGAATCAAGCTGCCTTAGAAGTGGTTAAATCTGAAGAGAGCAAATGCAGATCAATAATTAAGATATTACATGGTGATGTGTTTAAAGTGATAATCATTAATATAAATCTTATAACTACATAACTAGAGAGGTACCTCCAGCTGAGCAGCAGCCTCTTTATACTGTCGTTTAGAAGCCATTACCTGAAGTTGTTCAACAGCAGATACTGGTGTATAGCAAAAAGCATCCATGTTAGTGCAGTAACTTGAAATATAGCAAAAAGATTCGGAAACCTTTAGAGGATCAATTTTCTTTAAGATGCCAAGCTTCAGGCAACAATTTAATTAATAAGTATCAATATCTTAGATGTTCCTCATCAAATAGACTAACCTAACATTGTCAGGCGATGGAGAGCAGTAATGGTAGTTGTTATATGCTTCTTTGCAAAGTCCAACTTCTTAATGTCACGGCATATTTCTTGAACCATAGTTTCACTCTGCTCTGCTTTAGTTTTTATTTCTCGAATCTTGTACATGAGCTCCTGCTTCCAATGAAACAACAGTAATAAAAGAAAACCTCTTGAGATTCAATGAACTTCTAATGAATAGAATGAACAACTGATCCTACTTTATATGCCATTTGACATCATGGAAATAAAGAATGCACATGAACCTAATCCCATAATCCCAAGAGGCATGGAATGAAAATCAGGAACGGGAATTAGAGACCACAATTTGCATTTACTATTTCCACCAAGTCAATGAGGGCTTAGTAGTGTGTAATATTTATGCACAAATTTTTTGCTCAAACCTGGTTCTTAGAATCATCCACAAAGATTAGTGTTTAGGAGAGATAGATGCAACAAAATTATATACTAATGTAGAAGAAAAATACAAAATTTGAATCTTATGTATACACCTCAACAGCACGTGTAGCTGCAGCCAGATCTTCCTTGGCTTTGGTTCTGGAATCACTCTGAATGACAAAAGAGAAAAAAGAATCATCAGATACTTAAATCATAGAACATTTTCTTTCCATGATTCTACTCCATGCAAGACAACAATCTAACCACAGATTCATAGGCAAGAGTTCCATTTTCTTTCTTAAATTTATCCCCTTGAGAACTTATGCCACGATCTCATACCCAAGTATACACAAAGAATCCTTAAAAAAAAAAACAGAAAAACTAAGCAACATAACATATTATGCTGTGAACCATCGCAAACCAAATTATGGAAGGCCATAAAGTAGATGATGCTGGAAATGTCTCCAAATAAATACCAGAAAAATAGAGCTTCAAACATCAAGACTCTCCATAGAAAGACAACCCCTAACTTGGACAAGCTAGCTTCAAATTAAACATGGAAGCACATTTGAATTCATTAGCAAATACACATGTTTATAAGAACCTAAGAAAAGAGCTGTAGCATACAAAACAGGAGGGGAACATTAACCAAGATCCCACCACAAATGCACAATGGAGCACCATCCATGTCACAGTATTATCATCTTTCCAAACATTTCCCACCTAAGGAAGAAACATGATTCAAAGCTGCCTAAACAAAGGAAGCTCATTCCTTTATTCAAACTTTCAGAAAGAAGAAATATCCTAGTCCTAATTTTTCGTATGGAGTAGTAGGTGTGTTCTCATTCTTTCTGTACTACAGAAAATAAATCCTTGCACTGTGATTCTGGACATAGTTTCCATGTGCACTAATTGTACAGTTTCATGGTCCATTTTTAAAAGAAAAGGGCCAAAAAATAGAAAAAAGAAGAAGAGGCAAGAGTAAAAATAATAACTGAACAAGGAGCAACAGGATATAGATTGCCATGGATAAAACATCAGAAAAAGATCTAATAAGATGGTGATAATAACAGCAATAACATGCCTCAAAAGGTTATGCTATTTTTGGCATGCTTAGATAATTAATCAATGTACCCATGCAATCGCTACTATCATAACACGAAAGATTAGAAACAAAGATCATGACCTGTTGCCGGACAGCTGCAAGTATTCCAGCATCTACACGCCGTATTTCACTATGTATTTTTTGCATTAATGGCTCAACACCAGATAAAGATGCCTCTGGATCAACCACCCATTGTAATGGGAACATGGTCACAAGCAGGAATAGGGAACATATATTAGCCAATGAGTTATCATAACAAAGCTATTTAAACTCATCAAATTACCCACAGATCTTCTCCGAGTAAATCAAATAGTTGCACTATCACACCATCAACTGAACCCAAATTGATAGTGCTTCACAAAATGTCATATGATCTACCAAAATGACATCCGATTTATGATCTTCAACATTGGTTAGTGTTTCTATAAATTCAATAATATCTCCCATGTATCATATGTAACTTACACACTCACATGAGTATATGCAAACTTTCCACACTCAAATGAGAATATGCAACCCTTTGACCTTGTGTGACCTTTGACACTTTGTATCAATAAAGATAAGCTCCTATGGCAAAACCACACAAATCTAACATATTAACAATGCTCTAATTTTGTCTACGTTGGTATTGCTTTTAGTTCAACTTAGATACTAATTTTGACTTTTACCAATAATTTGGCATTTATTAGGATTATCTAATGCAAGCTACACAACTAGAGACTAAGGTGTAACATGAACAATACTTTGGACTAGATGTCAAAAAATTATGCTGTCAAGAATCAATTTCAACTTGTTCTTCCTTTTGTTTAAATCTCATACTCTAGCCCATTAATCACAATTCTTTACCTCAAACCATTACCTAAATCACTAGCAATTGTGAAACCAGTAGTTCAAGCAAATCTTTCAATCGTATTTCCCATATCCATAACACCTATAAGGTATCAACTTAAGTGGAATCACATAACAGTTACCAGAGTTTGATTCTAATTGTGAATAGGACAAAGTAAATCCTAGTTGCCAACAGTAATAATTTGTAGAGTCAAATCGAATCCTACCCCAGTACTGGGAAGTAATAGAATTAGAATTTGAATAGCTTCCAGAGAGAAACCTGTGGGGAACATCTGGTTGATGTAATCCAATGCGCTTGTTTTGTCCATCGTTCCTAGAAAGTCAGAGTGCTGATCATTTGATGCTAATTTACCTACATATTGGATACCACAAAGAATCACTCACATCCTAAGCACATTAGCACAAAGAAGTCACCCAGATAAACTCACAGAACAACCTCTACAATACAGTAATGATCACTCAAAGAACAAAACCAGATAAGCCAAAAAGGGTGGGTCGTTTTCCCATTTCCCATTCCCACTGCTTTTCCCCTACATGTCCTTCAGGGGCATTGATCAAACAATAAGAATCCATAAATCATAAACTAACATCAATCTCAAAGACAGGAATTTTCCACTCAACTCTCAGTCTCAGATCTCCAAGCCAAAGAAAAACAACAATATAAGAAAATCCCTCAAAAGGGTAGCAAGACATACTCACGGATCAGGCAAAGATCAAGTAATCAAAGCTTCAGATCAAATAGAAAGAGCTAAAGCAATACCTCTATTTACAGGAGTAGAAGAGGTATCATCAACTCTTGCAAGTTTATCATCCAACACATTATTACTACCGTCTGCGTGCATCCTTCTTATAATCTGTAATGTTCGGATCGAAGGGGAAGACAAAAAAAAAAAAGGGCTTTACGGATTTTCAGATCGAGTTGGATGATTGTGGACCGAAGACACTAGCCAGTTCGGAAAAGAGAAACTTTTCCGACAGTTTTATTTTTCATATTTCCTTTTCAATTTTTTTTAATTATCTGGGACTTGGCCCAACAATTTGGGTCTAATAGATAAGATAAATGGTCCGGGCCGGGCCTACCTAACCCACTTTTTATTATATATTACATTTTATAATTTGTTTTTGTTGGAGAGATTTTTGACGTAGGGTTAATTGCATTATAATCTTTATTGTATTCATTTTAATTTTCGTATTTTTAAAATTATTATTTTTGTTAATTAATTTATTTACTTATTATAAAAATATCTTATTATTAAAATTGTTATTTTTCGATAAATGATCATTTTAAATTTAAAGATATATGAAAAATTAATAAAATTAATATCAATAAAAGTTATGTAATAATTAAACAATATTATATAAAAAATAAATTTTAATGCATAAACATTGCATTAAAAGTTTCAAATTATAAGATAATCTAGCGTAATTAATCCTTTGATTTATAATTATAATGATGTAGACTATGAAAATCTTGAGTTTTTATGTTTATATTAAGTAATGTTGAGTCTCCTTTTATATAAATTCAAGGTGCATGAAAATAAGACATATGATTAACAAAAGAAAGGTCCAAAACTAGGACCATATCAAATAAATCTTTAAAAATTACCATATGAGTTTTATCAAATTAGGGATGACAAATGTGGCTCGACTTGTCTGACCTGGCCTAGTTCAACCTAACTAATGTTCGGATTGATCGTGTCATGGACCGAGATTGCTTAGCCCGATCAGGCCAAAAGTTGAGCTTAGACCGAAGTTGTCTTGACCCGGCATAATAAAGTTGCGCAAAGCTCGTGGCCTAGGGCAGCCCCCAACTCGTCGGGCTAAAGGTCAGTGAGGCTGTGGAGTCGGGTCGGGCCGGGCCCTACCTTATATCAAACTATAATTAGATTTGATATCATATTAAAATTTTTGTCAATCTCAATTTTATAGAAAGATACGATTATAAAGAAAATGATAAAAAGCACTAGGAACACATGCATCCATAATTGGATATTTGTTGGGTGACTTATCATTAATTTTGAGTTAATTTTGATATTATATAAAAGTTTTATAAATTTTATTTTGAAAATGGGTGATTTATATATAAAACTAGCATTATATATTAATTCAAAACCTTAAAATTAAAGAGTCGTTTCTAAATATAAAATATACTTAATTCTTATATTTTTTCAATTTGAAAATTTATATTCTTAACATATATATAGTTATTCTTGTTAAGTGTTGCAAATTTAGTCATTAAATGCTCGATTTTAAATGTGAAAAATGGTATATAAATAATTTTTAACAATTTTATGATTATAACTTATAAATTTTGATGTTTTAATATTTTTATTTTGAAAAATTTATGCTTTTAACATTTTTATGTTTTGGAACTTAAGATTTTTTAATATATTTATATTTTTGGTGTAAATAAAAAGGATAATTAATAATGAAATGAAGATTAAAAGAGAAAATGGTAGACCCCTACAAAGACTCTTGGATTAAAAGTTAAAACACTTGGGACCATCAGGAAGGCTTTTCTGCATATTGGAAGCAACGTCTCAGAGACATTCTCTAGCACAACCATCTCGATGATCTTATTGCTGTTGTTATTATTATCGTCATTGAAACAGATAACTGGGAAGAAATGCCCGTTTCTGTCAGTTTCATGTCACCCTGTAACACAAAAGCAAGAGATGTTTTAGATTCATCAATGGCTGTTCGAGAATATTTCCCAAGTGCTTAAAGAACCTGAAACCGTAACGATTTGGATCAGTAATGAAATCGTCTTAATTGTACATACTTGCTGCAGTCAGTGGAGCTGCTAATAGCGAAAGGAATGTGGACACCACATTTATCAGGAAGGGTAGCTGCATTGTCAGGTTTAATTCCAGGTAACTGACTGGCAACTTGTTGCAAGCACCGGCAAGTCTGTTGCCTATCGGGGGCGGTAACGGCGGCGTTGCTTACAGCTGCAACTCCGTCGCAGCAAGGTTTCGAGATATCCCCTCCATTCTGGACGTAGTTAAGACATGTCACGAGTTTGGCTTGTATTGAATTGCAGTCTATAGCTGCTTTAACGTCAGGAGCAATCCTAACTATCATCACGAACACTACAAGCATGCCAAGCAACTTCGTAAAAGCCATATCCCTGACGATCCTCTATGTCCAAATTGAAACTTTCAAGGTACGTATTTGGTGAATATAGAAGCTTATGAATTTGGAAGCTAAATGAGTTTAGAGGGCACAAGGGATGTTATTCTTGGAGGCTTTTATCAGAGATTTCACTTTCTAAAGATTTTATAATATAGTTTCTTCTATATTAGCCAGTCCTTTGGAGTAAAATCAGCCGACATTCTAGCTCCTGCTTGTGCGGGCGCTTCTTAAACTTGTGTATAATCGCAAATTCAATCAATGAATATATAAATGTATGGTTCTGTAATTATTTAACTAAACATCGTAAGAAGTTCTAATCATCTAACAATTGTTTCTTTTCATTGTTACAGCATTAAATATTGAGGAGCACGTAGAAGATAGAATTCAAGATACATAGAATTAATATAAGATACCAAAATAATAAGCGTTATTGCTTATTATCTTTTATTTTTTTCCTTACGTATTGACGTTTAATTGAGTCCTTACTAATTCTAAAAGTCATATATATGTGTAATACGTAGTATAGACCTCGAGCAGGACAATAGTACCTATTTGCTAGATAAGGCAAAGGGGGAGTACGGGGCTCACATCAAGGATGAGCTAGATCATACTTCCTCTCAAGGGAGTATAACATCATACCGGAGTTGGAGAACCGGGATCTCCGGATACGGGAGCTAAAACATAGCTGCTCGTCCTGTTTTCAACAGGTGCTTCTCCGCCACCCGACCTTGGCCGACCAAGCCCCACACCACCCGCCACAGGAGGTTTTGGATGACGTATCCCGGATTTACATGAACGGATTAAAAACGAAGGTAATGTAGAATACTTGAATTTTGGTTCCATCTCTGATTATGATGCCGATTCCGAGCTCCAAATGATCTCGAATCTCCCGGGACCTTTACGGAAAGTACTCAACGAGATACGGGCTAGGTCTTTCTACAGTTTTCTCAATATATAAGCTCCCCTAATAGGTCAGAGATTCCTTATGCTTACGATTGATATGAGCAACTGCAGGCGACCTTAACCTTTATATAGCTTCCATATCGGACTTTCCCATCATAAGGCCAATATAGACCAGGTCCACATTAATTGGGACTCATTTTTCATACGGACTTCTAACCATTAACCTATATCATTTATTGGGGCACTTTATTATTTTTATCTGGATCAAATTGCGCAACTTAACCGATAATTTATTTAAAAAACAAAAAATACAATTAATGTTGTCCAACTATATGGGAGAAAGACAAAATTGTCCCTAAGGACAAAAAATGTCTAACAATTTGTACTATCACAAAAAATATATAATAGTTGAAGTTTGTAACATTTACATTGTGATTTTATTTTCACAATTCTATCTTAATCTTTTACCTTTCTTATTCTATTTTATATGATGTTTTATAGAAATACTGATATATGAAGAGCTGTAAAAAAATTATATGATCTAAAAGTATATATGAAAATTTCATAATAAATTATACAGTCTAAACCTATATTTAAATTTTTTTTTAAAAAAATAACAATTTGTGAAAGTATTTATATTATGTTTTTAATAGAATACACAAAAAATATAATTCAACTATAAAACTTTCAACTTCTTAACTAAGTAAATAATGTGCTAATTAAGCTGAGTACTTAAATAAGGATATAAGAACTCTCAAAATTTCTAAAATTGATACATTTTCGAATTCTTGAAACGGTTCATACTCAATATCCATAAACGCAGAAAATTTCGAAAGCAAATTAATAAAAAAAAAGATATGCGTTTTTATCAATACAGTAACATAAATAAAATGCGAGTAACTAGGCTGCTACTGATATTATTGCAACAATACATATAAAGTTTTAGGAAGGATCATGCCAATAACATGATTCAACCCACAAGAATTATTGGAAATGGTTCAGTCTGATTTTGATGGGGCTGGACGTCGCTGCTTGGATCCATGATTCTGACTGACCTTAGCAAAAGAATACCTGCAAAATAGCACAAGGCACGCCGGGGGTTGATTACCGGTAGGCCCCTCCGACGCTCAAGTTAGCCTTTTTGTCAGGGTTTCGGCTATTACGAACAGAGAAAAATAGGGTTCTAATCTCGTACCTGTGTCATGGCAAAGTAGTACCTTATATATGAAAGAATACCTGTGAGATTTAGGTCTTCCCTTATGAGTGGGAAGTCACCATCCATGAATGGGCTATCTACACCTGGGCCTGGGCCTGGGCCTAGCACGACCGACCTAATCATAAGTCCCCCTACTCCTCGAGTCTGAACATAGAGAAGGGTCGAAGGAGTACGTGAGGATAGCATTACTTGTCTTTGTAACAGGTCGTGATAGGCCTGGTCGATCGGATTTCAACTCTCAGTGCATGACAGCTCGGGATGAGGCCGATCGATCGGATGTAGATGCTTAGCGTATGACGGCTCGGGATGTAGATGTTTACGTATGCTGCGTCATTTTTTGAGGATGAACCAGAGTTTAAGCGTCGGAGGTGGGATTCCTCATCTGCAGTATAGGGACGCTAGGTATCGTCCTGCTGGAACAGCTGGGTAGATCAAGGTCTGGAAGGCGAAATACTTTTTCGTGAGGCCCCCAGGCGCTACCTTTGAGTCCAGGCAGTGGAGATATCCCATGGCCGAGCGATGGAAAGACACCTCCGATATGTTCCTTACCAGAGAAGAGTGGGAAGTGATCGGGCGAATTAAAGCGCTCGGTCGGTATGACTTTGACCGTCTTATTATGGAGAATGTCGCTCAGCCGACGATACCTGAGGAGTCTGCGCCTCCCGTTCTTCCGATTGTGCCCGAACAGTCCACAACGCTTGCACTACCGTCTGTGCCCGATCGGTCTGTAGCTGTGTCGGTCCAATTAGCGAGTGAAGGACGAGCTGTTGTGGGGAAAAAGGAGGAGGAGTTGGAGAGACCTCTCAAGAGACCGTCCAGCCAATTGGACAAGGGAAAAGGGAAGGTGCGCGGGCCTAGCTCCGGGAAGTGGGAGCCCAA
>JAOSBM010000003.1:2339825-2367436 GCA_027568955.1 Erythroxylum tenue
TGCAGCTTTCCAACAATCATGTTTAATTGCCTCTTGATAAGTTTGAGGTTCAGGTATATGGGAAAGGGATGCAGCAACGCCTCTTTCAGTTTCTCATGGGTCTCAATGAAACATATGCCAATGTTCGTAGTCAAGTGCTTTTGATGCAGCCTTTGCCATCTGCTAATCAGGCCTATTCCATGGTGATTCGTGATGAGACTCAACGTGAGATAGAGGTAGGAACAAGAATATCATATTTATCCCAGAGCAAACAGAGTTTGGTGTAATACGAGGCTACAGAGGAGGTACCTTGAGTGTGAGATGAAATTGCACGATGAAGATAATAGATCTGTGAGCCATCAACCTTATCATATTGTTCATGGAGATCCTGCCAAACAAGAGCTGCACTGGAAGCAAAAACAATACCAGCAGAGAGTTCCTTGGAAGCAGTATTGAGAATCCAGGAAAGAATAAGAGCGTTGCAGCGATCCCATTGAGCATGAAGTTCAGGATCAAGACTATCTTTGGAACAAGTACCATCAATGAATCCAATCTTGTTTTAGCAAGAAGAGCGATTCACATCGAGCGGCTCCAAACACAATAATTGTCGGTGCCGAAAAGCTGATGAGAAACCAGCATCAGGCCTGGCATATCGGATGGGTGAAGGTAGAGAGGATGATGAAAGCCGATAGTGATGGAAGAAGAAGAATCCGATGATTGGAAATCCATGGATGAAGAGTTAGGGATTTGAAATAGAAAAGGGAAAAAACGATTGAAGAAGATTAGGAATCTGAAAGAGGAAGTGAAATGAATGAAAGAAATTGAGAAGAAATCAATTAAATGATGAAAAAGAAGGATTAGATGAAATCGGAAAAAAAAAAACCCCGATTCAAGCTTTGATACCATATTAAGTGACCGTTTCACCACAATAGCTTAAGCTGTTGTGTGAGGCCAACTTAATTCGTTTTATATATTCACTAACACATTCAACATACCCAATAGTCACGTGATGCACACCCATATCTTTTTCAAGATTGAGTCTTAATCCAAGTCAATTAAGAATTGTTGTTTAATCACACAATAATCCAACTGTAATTATCAAGTCTTATCTTCAAAAAATATGCTACCTTAGATAGTCATTATCCCCAAAATAAATTATTCATTAAATCCTATCTTGATTAGGATTTTAATTTCAATCACCTTATAGTCCCACATAAACACAACTAGGTCCAATTATTAAATAATGTCCAAAATTAAATAATAAGATATAATCACTTATATCTTAATAATCTCTCCCTTTATTGACATTATTTGTCACATATTTGAAAGTCTTCCTAAATGAAATAATTGGACATATAATTCACATGAGAAAAGTATAAGAACCGTAGGGGTGTAATAGTTTCGCAAAATTGCGCAGTTGTTTCTAGTATAATCAAAAATCAGAAGAATTAAAATGTAACAAAATAAATCAACACCAATATTTGTTAACACAGTTCGGCACACCTTACTCACGTCTGCGAGGCCCTCACCTAGATGAATACTTTCATCAAAGGATAATGATAGTTTTATACAAAGCTTTAATAAGCTAACACCAATTAACTCTTAACATTACCACACGTTCTCACTACGAGTGAAAGTGATTTATACTTAGTAACATGATCGACTCGTGTTAACTTCAACAGAGGATTTTTCTCAACAATCTTTTAAAGTAAAAACAATGAATAAATCACTCAAGTGATTAAACAAACTATTCAACACTCAAGAAGACACTTGAGAAAAAGACAAAGAACAACTTCCTATACAGCCAAGAAATCATGCACAGCTGAATAGTCATGCAAGTATCATCACTAGATCTGCAATTCACGCATGCTATCCTTCAGATCACGATAATACCTTTTAAACAGAATGGTTCACGTACCCAACAATATATATTCAACTGTCCCCAATTTTTTGAACACTAAAACCATGTTATTTGCCCATTCATCATCGATAAAACACACTAATACACAGAACAAGAAACACTCACAAGCCTTCTACAATTTAACCCACACAAAAAGGAATCAGATCTCAAATTAACCTATCTCATAGATACATGTCAAAAACATCACAAAGTTGTTTAGTTGTTAATATAAGGGTAGTTGTATTTTTAATATTAATGATAATTACATATTAGATAAAAATTAAACATAAATTATTTTTAATTAATTAAATTTATTTTAATCTCTTATATAATATTTATTAATAAAATATCAATAAATAATTTATTTTTTAAATAAATAATTTAAAAATAAATTTATTTTAAATCCATTTTAATTATTTAATCAAATTTTATTTGAAATTTATATATTTTGAAGGTATTTTAAATGTAACTATATATATTAATAATTATTTTATTTATTTTAATTACAAAAATTAAATTATTCATAATTTTTATTAATGATTAATTAAAATAAATTAAATATATAATATTAAATAATTTATTCATAATTTTTATTAATAATTAACATATCAAATAATTAAATAATACATTTAGCTAATACTAAACTAGATTATGAAAAAAAAATATAATAAAAATCATTTCTTGTAGTTTCTATAAATTTTGAAAACCCGAAGAAACTAAAAACTTAAACAAATAGGTTTTTTAACTAAATTTAAAAATGAAAATAAGAATTAAAAAATAGAAACATAAACAAATACGTTATTTATCTGCTCCTATGTTGTTATATGTTATTACATTATGTTTGTTATGTTGTGTGAATTGCACAGTATTATGTGAATCCAAATGACGTTCAATTATCAAACTTTGACGAGAAGAATGAGGATCTTTGCTAATGTAATTTCAATTACAATTGGCATCAAGACTAAAATTTTAACTCTATGTTTGACATTAAAACTGTAATTTTAATAAATTTGTAATTTATGAAGTAACTAATCAAATTCAATTTTGAGCTCTAATTTTGACAATACTGTGAATTGTATCTTTCCATAAGACTATCACAGCAAAATCATCGAAGTTATACAATGGTTGTACCTTAAAAAGTCTCTAAACTTTTGGTGATTAGAACCTTTGTTTTTCAAATTTCACATTTCTATATATTTATATTAAACTATAATATACTCATTAAATATTTATCTCCTATAATATGTTTTGACAAGAGTTTAAGTCTACTTCAGATGTAGCAGCAGTAGTAGATATAGGGTTTTCAATATTAACCACAAATAGATTGAATAATCCAGAAATATTGACCACATAAATGAACATGCAAAGCCAAAGTAACATAAACCACTCGAACAATATCACAGAAGAAGTAAATGTTGGAGAGAATCAGAAAGCTGTAACGAAGTTGAAAATGGCAACTGCTCTAAAACTGTTTCCTCCATATCTTGTCCCTACGAGATCGACAACGTTCTCTTTTCTTTCAAATTATTACTACACCAACGTTAAACAAAAATCTCTACTTATCATCTCTTCTTTACATCAAATTACTAGTTCCAACTCCTTTTGTATGGCATACCGGTATAATCCTAGAATTGATGATGATGATGACGACGATGATAATGAAAGGAATGCCAGCTTCAATGAAGCAGCTGCTTTGTTCAATAAGAGAGAATACTACAAGTGTCATGACCTTCTTGAAACTATGTGGTTCAAAGCTGAAGAACCCACAAGAACTCTTCTTCATGGGATTCTTCAATGCTCGGTGGGATTCTATCACCTCTTTAACCAGGTGAGTTGTATTGTTTCAGTAATCACATTCTTCGATAAGGTGAAACGTGATATATCTAGTTTGGTGCAATACGTGACCTGTGTGTGTGCAGAACCATAAAGGGGCAATGATGGAGTTAGGAGAAGGTCTGTGCAAGCTTAGGAAGATGAAGTTTGAGAGTGGACCTTTTCTTCAATTTGAACAGGAGATTTCTGATACCCTCAGTTTCATTTACAACACTCAACTGGAACTTGCAGCTTGTGAGTTGCTTGTCCTTGACCCTGATGAGCTTAAATTAACTGTACAAGTTAGTGCAGATGGAGCAGTGGGTACTCACGTATAGTTATGGTTTTTCTAATTTGATTTTGTGAGAAACAATTTCAGGTGCTGACGATATGTGCTTGGCAATGGACCAATCTGAGAGATCATACCAGCTTCTTGGAAGCTATGCAACTGGACAACTTTTGTATAGCTTACAAAATGACAATAGGAACATTCCATATATCATATTCAATCCACAGAGATCCAGCAGTTCTACGGACCCATCAAGGGTGAAACTTCCAACCTTGACTGCAACAGAAGAGCATCTTAGAGCCTGCGAGTACTTGTAAATTTCTCCTCTATCCTTTTTTAGTACTGTGACTTAAATGATTTATGAGATATTCATAATCATGAAATTTTAATAAAAGACTATGCCTATCAAATGATATCTTCCCTAAGTTCAAAATAAAAGAAGTTCGAAAGAGTAAAGATAATATTTCAATCAGCATAAAGAGATGGAGATGAAGCCTTTCTGTTTCGTTGTCAGGTAAAATGGCATTATAGGAACAGTTAGCTCTCAGGATTTATTTTCTTAACTTCTCTTAATTATCTCCAGAGATCTACGACAACAATTTGGACGTCTGTTCGTGTTCACCATTGCTGTTATCGCCGTTGGCTTTTCTTAGTGCCATTAACATAATTACTGACCAAAACACATCACCAACGTCACTTGCAAACAAAGAAAGTATTTCCAGGTTCCTGCAATACATCTTTTCAGGTTGATTAAGAACAAGTTTCATACGAATATTGCTTTTAACATGATGGGAGAGAATGGGTTTTGATCATATCAAAAATTCTGACTAGACTGCAATTCTTAGGAGTGGCATTATTTTCAAGCAACTTGGGAACTATTCAAGGGATATCTTCAACTTCAAAGCACTCTGAACAAATTGCTGAAAGGGTAAAATAACTCAGTTCAAGAATCTCTAAATTTCATAATTGAAACTTAAACTGAAGATACACAACAAGAGAGACAAAAGTTGGTGCAAAGTCCTATTCAGCCAACAGATGAGTAATAGCAGCAAAGTAATAAATAACTTGTTAAACTTTAGTTTACACATTGTTATAAGAGAGTCACTCGTGTCCTCGGTAAGTTGTGACACAAGGGAAAGAATTGTACATTTATAACCTAAAAAGTTTGCTAAGTTTCTTCCCTCGTGTGTGCCTAGTCAAGAGGTTAAAGCAGCAACAAAGAACTGCAGATCTACTTCATATTAACAAACAATACAAGCAAAGAACTAAGACCAACTAAACTTCACCAGCTCATTCTCCATGGATTCGAATTCTCTCAAGTTATTTACTACATTTTGAACTTTCTTGGATAGCTGTCCACTATGCTCTTCAACAATTTTCATGAATGCCAATAGCTGCTCTTCGTATGTCGCACACAGCCGCTTCTTATTTCGTAGCTCTGCAGTTAATTCCTGAATTTTTTTGTCCTTCTCATCCTACAATGTTAATCACAGAGACAAAACTAAATGGTATCTTGAAAATGTTCTCCTTATTGGTTTAAAGCCTAGAAACAGACCATCATATACCATAACCATATAAGTTGGATAAAAATGAAAACATTTAAAAAATCAGTCGAGCTCCTAACAAATGGAAGTGGTAACCAGTAAAGTGTTAAACATCTTTCTCAACTGTAACCTTTTACAAGGAACATTCTCAATTTTTTCTGTAAATAAGTCTTGTCTTGTGATAAAAATTTTGCTTTAAGAAAATCAGAGAGCAATACAAGTACTTCTGAGCAAGGAAGTAAATTGAAAATCAGTTTTTGCACTTGAAAACCAATTACGATATTGCTTCAAAGCATTATCATACTAATCTTGTGAAGTATTACAAAATTGAGTTCCCTTCAAAGTCAAATGAGTACAATCACAATCAAACTAATCCTGGAAAACTCTCAAATGAATCATCTAAATGTATTAAAAACAATAGCAAGGATATCATCATAGTAGTTAATAAAAAGAAGAGCAAGTAACTCACCAATGTCTGACGTGCTTCCCGTGGTTCCACAACAAGAGGATGATTGTGGTCCTTTACAAATTTTGTTATCACCCATTTCCCAGATTTATCATATTTGACATGTATCATTGCCTTACACCCTTCTCTCGTACTCATCCTCGGCTTTCGAACATTTCCAAATTTACCTCTGATGCTAACACAATGACCCTCCTTGTTACAGCCAAGTCGGCGAGCAAGAATCCTTCCATCTCTTTCAGATCGACGACATGACATCACACGCATGACAAATCCTACCTGCCTAGAGTATTCATCATAGAAAATCTTGGCAGCATCTTCAGATTCAAATTCCATGCCCTCATGTGGTTCTATAATAGGTTCGCCTTCGTGTACAAATGATACTTCTCCAGTAGAGCTCTCTACTGTTTGATCTCCCTCTAAATCCACTGCATCAACCCACACATACTGCATTCACTTCTAAAATCAAAATTTAACTCATCTAATCTTTAAAACTGATCTCAAAAGTTCACAAAGATAGATTAAATAAGAGAAGTGAACGCATAATCCAAGCCTTTTTGTTGGAGCTTAGTTCAAGTAAACAAATAAAGCACCAGGAACATTTTCATTTATACCATCTTTACACACACACACACACACCAATCCTCACTTCTGACAACCTTCAAACCCAATCCCCCATTCCAATCTAAACAAGAAGTTCTACCCTGAGTTCTGATTCTTTAAACCTTAACAAGTGAAGCAAAATCAAGAAAGGAAAAAAAGGAAAAGAAACAATCAGTCTTTCTTTTCCTTCCTACTGGTTTCTTTCTGACAGCACAAATAGACCATACACAAGCATGCAACACTAAAGGAAGTTCCATCTCCCTTCACCTCGCAACCAATTCATCGAAAGTGTTATTACACAGTAAAAGAGAGAGAAAAACAAGCAAGTATATAAATTCATTAAGCCCATAAGCACTACAAAATCGCATGCTCATATTTACGCAGAAAGTAAACAGAAAAAAAAACCCCCACAAAGATCAAACCTTCAAATACCATGAGAAAAGGTGCGTACTTGATTTCAAGTCGAAAATTTTCTCATCAACATGGCATCGTAGACCCAGCAACCAGAAAATGGGTAGTGATAAAATTGTAAGCAGAAATCAAAATAAAGGACAAGATACGAAATAACTCCGACTTACTTAATCCCACCGTCGCAACAAGAAAGCTGAAAGCTTTGAAAGGGAATGAAAGTTTTGGCCGTTAAGAAAGATGATCATGTAAAGCATGTAGAGCTGAATTAACCGAGCGCACAAGCTTCGGATCGGAGTTCCGGTTCAGGGTCAAGATCCATGTAGCTGCTAGGTCCGATAAGAAGTTAGTTCTCTGAATAATCACTAATAATACAATTGGTTCTCCCTCATCCAGAAAAATAAAATTCAGTTGTTACATATGTTAAATATGATATATAATGAGTTAATGCATGTCATTACTTTTAGACAAATTTAGTCACCGAAATATGATTAATTTTACCAAACCAAATTGAGAAACGAATTGAAGTCATACAGTCAAATTGCAGTAAACTTCAACCATGTTTGATTCAATTTTGTTTGATGTAGCTTAAATCTTCTATGAACACACTGCAGAAGAAATTGAAAACATGAACTTGTGTAGTTAAAGATTCATGAAACCTGTCCAGTTCTTGTATCTCCAAAGAAAATTATTGAAATCTCTGAAACAATAACCCTACATAGCAAGTAAGGTCCAACAAAAATACAGATACTAGCAAGAACAATTACACCAAAGCAATCTTTGGGGATAATCAACATCACATAGGAAAATGAGAGTTCTTGATGGTTTTGTAGGACCACAAACTGTACAATCTAACCCCCTAAGGTTCAGATTCTCTCCCACGTGTTACAACAAAAGAGCAATTAAAATAACGCTCCCCAGAAGTAAATCACTTCCAGTCATCATCGCCAATGAATACTTTTTCCATCACGACGATACACATTTATGCATGGCTATATAGTCATGGGGAAGAGCATTTCAGCTAGTATTCTCAAAAGGAAAACAACTTAAGACACAGAGCTCGGCTGTTAAAACTCCAATATATATATGAGGATGCATGTATCTTCCAATTTCTCAACCACCAAGCGTAAAGGTTGTATAAAGATCTACCACCCGTCACTACTTTCTGGTTCTTTCTTCTGTCAACCCCTCACAGATTCTGAATTTATATGACCACCACTCCCTGAATGTGGATTTGTTAAACTAACAGGATTGCGCTGCTGCCCAAAATGTCTTAAGAGCTCCATCTGGCGATCATTAGTATGTGGGAGGCATGCCCGTAAAAGCTCTACAGGCATTTCAGATTTTGTTGCTCCGCGTATCTCTGAATCATTATCTTCAGTACTAAATGGGGTCTTTGCATAGACTGACTGTAGTATTGTGTCGTATTTATGCAGGCAATATTTGGTAAGAAGTTCAAAGAAATCATCAAAGGAAGCCTGCCAAAGAGCAAAATTGGAATTGCAGTTAGCAGCCGCCTGGGGATTGTTTAATAGTGTAGTCGCCTTTTCAAGAAGTGACTTCAAGATAATGGAGGCCCCATCTCCAGTAGGGCTACCAAGAGGTCGGAAAGGAGGCTGTTCTGTAGAACAAACAACTGCAACAAGACAGGCACTTAATGCATGGAGATCCATAACACTGACACAGGTAGAAACTGTCTTCACCAGATTCGCTGTTGTCTCAGCTGCTCCCGGATCAGGAGAAATGCCACCAAACAAAAACCTCAAGTGCCGGAATATGGCCATGCAAACAATTCGAGTGAGCTCGCTACCAGGAAATAGAAGCTTAAGGAACTTGGAGATCAGTTTTTGTCCTTTAGGAAGAGAAACTAGCCTCAAGAAAACAAGGTCATCCTTCGATGCCAGACCAACAGTTTTACCATTTGGGCCTAGGGGATCAACAAGCTGAAGCGATGCAGCAACAGCTTCCAGGAGAACTTGCCGTTTACACCTGAGATAGCTGCCACCATCTTGGGGTTGATTATACAGCAAGAACCGATCAATATCCTCTACGTCTAGAAGAACAGCCAGGCAATCTTCAATAGTGATCCTAGCTGCAAGTAAAGGTTCTTGCTCCAGAGGCCTCTCAAAGATATGTTCAGAACTTCCATTACCACAACCAGAAGGATCAACTTCAAGGAGAGAGCGAGGACAACGTATGGAAGGAATGGGAATCTTCCCAAGAGCATCGACATGGACATGGGAATGTTGGTCTGAACTATTACGAGATCGTGATGGAAGCTCCTTCAGTTGCGAAGGGCAGAAATGGTGTTTTGATCTTGACCCAGACCTTTTGGCAAGACTTGCTTGATGGTAGTAATCATCAATGTATGGGTCACTGCTGTGTGTTGAAGCATGCTGCATCTTCAGAATGCTCTCTATCTCTTCAGCTGTCATATACTTTGATCTAAACTGAACCCAACCACTATCACTTTTCTGACTACTAGTATCAGAGCCTTGTTGTGAGGAGCGAACACTCTGTCGCCCTCTTTGTGATGATTTATGTTTTGGTTCCCTAATATGTGATGGTGAATGATGGGCACCATAAGCCTGCGATTGTATTGCAGCACGATGAGCTAAAGATGGATGAACAGATGGGTGCAACCTCTGTTGTAGCAGCAGCTGCTGCTGCTGCTGCTGCTGTGATAAGAACTGCATGGACATTAGTCCATCTTCAAGAGATAGATGCCGCTGCAACACACTCTGTAACAAACTTGGACGTTCTACATGCAATAATCCTGAATGGTCAACCCATTGTTTTTGCGGCCTGTTACTAAAAGAAAGGCCAGGAGAAGTAACATGGGACACATTTCCCCCATAGTGCAAACCCTGATGTAAACCAGCTAGATGATGATTAGAACTGCATAAAGGAGACAGGTTTGGACCACAGAATGGCAACTGCATTCCACCAGAAAGAGAAGGAATGTTCAGGTTGTATGGTGAAGCCTGTTGACTTCTACCACATGGAGGATGAAAAGACGTGGACTCTGATTTTGGTACAAGAGGAGGTTCACTTGAAAAGTGATATTGCAATGGCTGCTGAGGATATGAGGAGGTTCTGTACAAAGGTTTTGTTTCAATAGCAAAACGAGCAGATGAAGGTTGTGGCTGCGACCACCATCTCTTTCCTTCCTCAGCAATCTCTGCATCAACTATCTGCTGATCTAGCCACCCAGCAAATTCGCCATCCTGTGCCCAGTCCGTTGCAGACGAACCTGAACAGAATATGACGTTAAGTAGGCTCTAATATAAAATCAATACTACTCCCAGACACTTTACATATTAATGCACAGCCTGCTAACAACCAGAAAGAAATTGGGCAGACTATTCAAAATAATCTACTAAACGTTTCAAGAAATGTGTCAATTTTCCTTCATAAACTATAAGCAAACAATTATTATATCTGAAATAAAATTTACAATCAAAGCCATCAATGAACCAGATAAGGCCTAAGAATATAATTTTGTAGAGTGCATTGAGGTGTCTGAAGCTCTAAGGATCTAATATGGTGAGAAAAAGCATCATGAAAACACAATAGCCTTGATACAACAAAACAAAAGCAAAGATGCTCTAAGGCTCCAATACATCTTCTGATAAGAGGAGATTCTTGAGATAATATACAAAAAATAGGTTCTGCTGACATATTTCCATTACTGAATTTTATGACGCAAAATGGGTTCAGTTGCTGCCATAATTTTAGCATTCTCAGGATTGTTTTTGACCTTCAATTATATTTTAGACAACCAGGCAGTTTATAAATAGACAACCATCAAGAATATGTGCACAATGACTTACAAAATTGTATGGTTACTCTATCAACAAAGTTCAATCTTTGAATAAAATAACTTGCTATCATTAAACCAAAAGAAGATGCCTTTTTGCTTCTATTACAGAAGAAAGATGAAAAACTTGTCAAGACTAACTGGACATGTGCAGAAAAAGTTGATACATATGTGGATGCACAGGAAATAATTCAAGCAATAAACAATAGAATTAAAAAAGATATTGTTGATAAAGATGTGACAACAAATAATCAAAGCGGCTTCTGGAAAATAATTTTACAACAATCGGGAAAGGACTTAAAACCTTTTTAGAACATTAAAGCTTATAATATATCATAACAGGATGCAAATAAATTGCTAGTTGTTTAAGCACAAATAGGTTACCCTACACATCAAGAGAGATTTAACCTGTCAAAATACTACCATATTCATATAGATACAAAGAAAGTTAACAGAAAAAGCAAGCTAAGTATATTCTTGACACTACCCAAACACAATGTGGAAACTATAGGAAACAGTTCAACTCACTTTCCCTTGAAAAGGATCCAGATCCTCTATCACCAATAACTCCTGGATTTCTTGGGCCAGTGACAACTCTGTTCAACTGCACAAGTGACAAAATATTCAAAGTCAAACTATAAAAGCAAAAAGAAGAATCCCAAAACTCGAACATAGAACAGAAAGAATCAGTAGAACGAGCAAAAAAGGTACAGTCACATGCTAGCATAAACGTTCATTTGTATATCATAAAATAGCAAGTGTGTAAATTGTAACTTCAAATGCACTTGAGCACAATGTGGAAATCAATTTGCAAGCAACTTCTCTTGTGGCCAATTTTGAAGCTGTGTAGGGGGAAAGAAAAGGGGCTACGTAAGTAATACAATGGATTTTGACATCTCACTGGTGATATATTTAACTTGATATTAAGAACTCATTCCTACAAACAATCTGACCATCCATAGCCGTAAAGGCAATCTGAAAGACTTCCAGACCAAGAATCTTTTCCATGCACTAGAAACTTCAAACCACTTGGTCAAATATTCCTTTTGCACAATAATAAAATAAAAATATCATAGGTAAGAAAAAGTGAAAGATTTTCCCACATGCCTTCCAAGAAATGATAAAAGCTTCTACTATAAAACCTTGCATTTGATTCTTACAACCAAATTAGCCTAAAGACAGATGAAGTGCTTTCCCTATCTTTTGATGGATGAACTACTATTACTTTCCTTTTCTGCTTCATTCAGAGGAACCTTACATAATTTGCAACTTCCAACTTTTAATCAGGCAACCCCAAATTATAGCAGGATGTTCAATTGCTTGTTACACTGTCAATATGCTATAATGATAATAAACCGCCTCAGAACACCAGGACTCTAGCAAACGAGGAAATAAATAGGAATCTCTACAACAACCAAAGGATAAAAGGCTATATCCACAGTTAAAAGCCAATTGTTGAAATTTTCACAACTATTACGAAAACATTAAAAATGAACTTCATAAACATAGGATAGTACTTAAGCTTGCTTCTAGGACGCAGATATTAGTATAGACATCTCACCTTTGCAAAAGTAGTAGCAAGATCATCAATGTCCGATAGAGATCCTAAACCTCCACCCTGGAATAAAATAAGAAGAGTTCTTATGATGGTTGTCATGGCCCAATAACTTTCATATTAAGATAGACTATAAAAAAGAGAATCCTACTGTTAAAGAACAATCAAACAACTCAGCATATTGTGGCCACCAGCAACATGAAAAATAAATAACAGATGTTCAAGTAGTATAAAAGTCAAGCAACATATCTATTGTCGTAAAGATTTGACATGAATACAAGAACAAGTTACATGTTATCATTTACAAGTTACTTCCCAGAATTTAATTGCACAAAATTTAGCTTCCAAGAGATTCTTGTCTCCCTTTTCTCAACCTTAAGAGTTTATCATACTTCCTTAATCAAATATGAATGCCAATCATCTAAGCCACATGTTAAGGGTAAAAGTACAAAACAAAGGAAAGAAAATTTATCATCAGCAGCTTTAGCCCAGCTTTCATCTGACTGCAGGTGACCAACGAACCAAAGTCATTTCTACCGGAAGTGCAATGATCTTATTCTCAAACTTCTAAAGATCAGTTGCATCTTCTTTAAGATGACCTTTTTCAGTTCCATCTAACAATTCCATCAAAGAAAAAGAAATTCTTCCAGAATCTAACATCATTTGGAAACAGGTCCATCTTTATGTACACTTAACCATTGTTGGTATGAGCCTCTATTATTAGTTGGAAATGAATCCCATAAACTTCTACATTATCCAATGTTAGAGTTCCATCGCCAAATCAATTCATCTGAACATCTTGCAAGCAAGATTAGCAATAAATTGAAATTTTGGAGGTATCAAGTAAATAGAAAACCATATCGCAAAATCAAACAGTATCTTCAATGGTATTTAGCCTATAATGAACCCATGCACCAGTAAACCTTAAAAGCATAAGCAATCTGTAGAACATAAGAAATGAATGGTGATATTAACACCAAATACTCAATAAAGGGGTCAAAATAACTAAAATCTTACTTCATCTTTCTCAAACAGATGATATTGATCATCAAGTGATCCAAAAACAGGATTTTCATCTTCATCTTCTAAACCACCCAACTCCACTTCTTCCATTGCATTTTGACCAAAAAACGCATACTGTGACGCATCGAAGAATGTGCCTGAAAACAGTAAATCAAAGAAGAATCTTAACGAAGTTACACGAAAGCATGCAACAAAAGATAACTACATTATACCAAAAAAAAAAAAGATAACTACATCCAAGGGGGCATATAATCACAGGATACAAAGTACCAATTCTGATTCATGCTTCAGAACATATTACGAGAAACATAAGCAACAGAAATCCCAACGAAGACCAACTACTGAGTACTTCTTTCACAATGACAAAATTCATAAGGATTGTCCTCCATAATCATTATCCACTGTCCCAACTCCCAAAATGTCATCACACTCGACAACCCACTCCTCATTAACTGGTATTACATTTCTAATCAGGAGGACACTCATTTGCACGAAAATTGATGTCAACTACAACTCAAGCCTGTAAAAACACTAAAAGATTAACAAAACATCATGACTTTAGGTGCTCGTTCTCCTTCAGAAGGTACGAATACAACATTAACTATACTGTACTCTCCAGCGGGGAATCAAAATCCAGCGACCACTACCCACCAAACTTGTGGGGAGAAGAAAAGATATTTTCATCTCCTCCATTAAAAGAAGCACATTCAAAACCCCCGAAACCTAAGGTTCTCAAATCTTATGTTCGTAATTTCAGATTCAATTGCAAAACATTCACCAGAAACAAAAGACACAATATACAACACTAGGAGCAATGAAATTTCAAAAAATAAAATTAAATATTGAAAACAGAACATGTAAATATGCTGATATAGAAAGAGAGAGAGAGAGAGCACAAACCAGAGGAAGGAGTATCAAGCGAGCCTTTGAAATCTGTACCATCGGATCGGTCCATATTTACAGAAGCTAAAACAAAACCCTAGAAATCCATAGAAAAGAACCAAGCTTTTGTAATAGGGGATCTTAGTTAGAGAAAAGCGAGAGAACGGAATGGCATGACCGGTAAATAAGAAGGAATGGTCATGGTGATTTTGACGGTGGAAGACGGCGACCGAGCGAATCCCCCCTCTAGAGAGAGAAAGAGAGGGATCCACGTAGCATTTAGACAGAGGGGGAGAGAGAGAGAGAGAGAGATTTCTCTCTTTCTTATTATTATTGTTATTATTAATTTAATCATTAATGTATTAGGTGGGTGAGTGTGTATGTATGGGGATATGCTGATAAGGTTCCAATTTTGACTTTTTTGATACATAAATCAACAATTAATTACATTTAGGTATACGACTTTATGTAATTTAAAAATAGGGTAAATTAAGAATTGTTTGGTTATGTTTCTGTTTTTCGATTGCTATTTTTGTTTATGTGTCTGATTTTTTAGAAGCTATTTGATTTCACTTTTATTTTTTTGTTGTTATTTTTTATTTCTATTTCTTATTTTTTATTTCAATTTTTTCCTAAAAAAACGAAAACTTGTTTTGATAAGATTTGTAATAAAAAATTGAAAATAAAAACTTATTTAGTTGAGATTTATAATAAAAACTGAAGAAAAAAAATATGTTTGATTTTATTACCGTATTTTTATTTTTTAATAACCCTGTAGACAAAAAAATATATTGACTCTAAATTACTTTATGGTCTTCTTTATTTATTATATGAAGTCAAAAACCCTCATTTTTTATTGTCTTATAAATTAATGTATTTATTGTATGTAAATCAAATAATCAATTATTTAAAAATTGCGCCGGAAGTTAATTTTTAACAACAAAAATTATTACTGAGAATTGAATTAAAAAATAGATTCAAGAATTTTCATAATTAAATTATTCAAATTATTGAATTTTTAATCATTTCATATAATTAGTGGTGTATTATTAAATGCTACTCTCTTAAATTATGCAAGAGATAAGGTTTTGTGTATAAAAATAAATTAAATTTGTTAAAGAAATTAACTTCATTTAATTTTAAATTATTAATTTGTTAAATAATTTATTTAAAATATATAATCTATAATTTATTAAGTGCATTCAATATTTAATGATTTTGAGTTGTAGTTATAAAACGTTCAACTATTTTTTTATTTATTAAAATTAATTTTATAAATAATTTAATAATGATAGTATTTTAGTTTTATGTGTACATAAAACCTACATGTCCTAGATTATAAGAAAAGACTTTCATTCCTTTAATATGAACAAATAAAAAAAGAAAAAGCTAGTAAGTCATTAAATATGCCTACAATATAGATGATCCTAGGTCTACAATTACTAGGTACATTCATTTAGTAAACATAAAGCCAAATTTACCTTCTTATTAAGTCAAACCATACCATGAAAAGATTTAAATCTTAATTAATTCAGTTGCCAAAAATAAGTTGATCAAGAATTTCTCACCTTAAAACGAGGCTTTTACTTGGTTAGTTGTATATATTTTGTGGCTCATACATCACCACCCACTTGATAAGTTTAACATTAATTTGAGAGTTTTATCAAATGGACTGTAACAAGTTAGACTGAGCTCAGGCTCGTCCAGATCAAAGCTTGACCTAACTTTTGCTATTAGGGTCTGAGTTTGAGACAGAAAATTTGAGGTAACCCTAACCGGGTCGCATTTGGTATCGTTTTTTTTCAAAATGACATCATTTTGTTTATATCTATCAGACCTTAGGTCTAATTGGATTAAGTCTGGGCAGTTCGAGTTAGAGCCCAAACTAAACCCTAGCCCGATCAACTTAGACCTGACCTATTAGCCTCGGGTTGAGGTGGAGCAAGTCGGGTTCAGACCAAATGTCATCTCTTTTATTCATATACTTTAAGATATTATAAAAATGAGATTGGCTTTGATTATTAAACAAGATTATGTACCTAAAAAGCTCTAGGTTAGCCGAACTTTTTAATGAATTAATGCATTTTTACTCTCGATTAACCATATCTTTAAGAATATATTATTTCGTAACCTTTGTAACTTAAGATCTCACAAAGTATAGCATAGCATGCTACTCTTAGTTTCTTAATGGCAAAGCTAATTAAGAAAATAACACATCCAAAGCAGGGAGTAACCCAATACATCAATCTACTTAATTCATTAAATTGGGTGATTGATACATTTAACAAGTAATAATAATCACTACAAAGACATTTTACCTAACCTAAGCTAAACTATAAAGAAGGATTACTCTTAAGTCTACTCTTTCTCACTATTTTTCTTCCACCTCCTTAAAATCACATTAGATGATAATGAAAAATTAAAAAATTAAGAAAAAATTTTATTATATAAATAGTAATTGATGTATTTAAGTGGTTATTAATGTTATAAATAATAAACATATTTTAATTTCATCGCTTAATTCTTCTAAACAATAAATATATATTATTGAAAATATTTTCTCGATTGTTCATTAATTATATAATTAAGTTCATATGCAATTTATGATTAAAGATGGGGAAAATAAATAATACGTGCAAGTTATTAGTTTTATGAATAAATACGAGTCTAGATCTTTTGTCCAGTTTTATGGTGCCTTATTCTGTCCCATAAATCTCAGCCATTTATTTATACAAATCTCGAATTTATTTATGCGGGGCTTACGTAGAACCCATATAAATAAATGATTAAGATTCATAGAACAAAATAAGGCACCATAAAAATTGGTAAGTGCCAATAACTATATGTACACACCAATCTTACTTTCGATGGGGAAAGAGAACATTTAAAAGGTTTGACACAATGTCCATGTCCATGGAAGATGTTGCTTGTGTGGAGAAGAATGTTAAACAAAATATAAGCTTTTGATCACAAGTTCCACACATCATAGGTGTGCATGGACAGCAACGTGAAAGGCCAGCGTTAGAATAGCTTTTGTGGGCAAAAAACGTGGATACATTCACATGGTTGAGCTCTCCTCTTTTCCCTTTGGAAACGCCATCTCCTGAAGACCTGGACTGGGTCCAAACCAAAACCGCCATAACTCTTCTCCATGTCCTCGCCATCTCAGTTTAATTATCTTTTCCTGTCACTTTCAGGGTCGGTCTTACTTTCTTTAACACTCTTGGTCCCTCCATCCTATGTTTTCTCTCAACGGAGAGTTCTTCAAACAACACTTGGACTTTTGGCTTGCTATATTTTATGTTATATTATTATTGATTGTTTCAGTTCCTTCATTTTACAATACGTAACAGCTTTTCTCGTTCGTTCGTTTGTTACCTCGTATCCGTTGACTTCGGTATTTATATATTGCAAAAGCCACTTGTCATTTATACCATTTAACGCAAAGAAACAACTCTTCGTTTCTTCTTCTGGGTTCTCTCAATTCTTTCCGCTGCCCCCGTTTCTGGTCAGTTCTGCGGGTTCTTTTGTCAGCTTTTGTTTCTTTTTGGTTTTGTGTTCTGCTTTCTTTTTCTTTCTCGTAAGAAAATTCTTAATCCAGTTGTTTTGAAGTTGAAATATTTAATCATGTATCGGTTAAATATCTAGTATCGGAATTAACGATTTGTTCCATGGCTCTTTCGGTTGGCTGTTTTGATATGGATTGCTCATAAATTTTCAACGATACTATTGTATTATATTTATGGTCTTTCCATGGGCGGCTTTTGTTTTATATTTGCTGGTTTAAGTTGACTTTTCATTGGTTTTCTCCAGCTGACAGATTTCCTGCAGTTTCAGGATGAGATTACATTCATGACAGATTATAGTTTGATCAACGATTTTGTTAGACTGTAAGCATCGTTGCCTGTTCACGTTCATGACCTTCAACAATTGCGTCTGCAGTTGAGTTTCTTCAGGAAAAGTTTCCAGTCAAGACCACAACTTCCATTGTCAACTTTTCCTTTCCCCCCTAGAGGTGAGTTCTTTTCTTCAACTGTTCTTGCTGGTATAGAATGTTGTCATAGTTCTTGAATTATCAGTATGGTTTCCGAATTGAAAACAGGGATTTTCTCTTTCTTTGGTTTCCTAATCAAAATGATCAAGTAGTTTGCGATTTCTAGCTGGTGAATGTGTACAAGGAATCTGCCATTTCTACTTAGAAAAACCTGGGGTTGTTACTATTCCTAGATAAGTTTGTACTGTTCCTAGATAAGGTTGTTACGGCTCCTGCATAAGGTTGTTGGACCTACAATTTCGTCACTACTCTTTGTTGGGCAAGTTCTCGCAATCTGATCCTGTTTTTTCTATAAAGAAGATACAACAGTGGAAGAAGAAAACATTAAGAAAATGTAGATGCATTCAAATAAATTTAATCATCAAGTTCTTGTGATGATTCTAGGTTCCTTATGAATGCAGATTTGTCTGCAATGTTTTTCTAACGTTTCCTGGAAATAATTTTCTTGATGCATCTGTTGCTCATTAAGGCAGTCATCAGGAATTTAAACTTCTTAACATGGAAAGACAATATATGCATCTGCATGTATGTAATTTTAATTTAACACCTTCGAATGGACTATTCCAAGAAATGGTAGCAACCAAACTGAATATGAGAAACTAAAGAAGGGCTTGCTTAGATAAATTAATGTTTTACCTCTTAATGAGAGACCCTGTTCTTAAGAAATGTATCTAAATTGACCTTTACACATCGCAGAAGAAATTTCACACTGATTTCTGTTGTGGAACTAATGTTAATAAAAACTTCATATCTTGTCCTGCTTAGGCATGGATTTAACGGATTCCAGAGGGAAACCCCATTTATCTGGGAAGGTCATTGCTGCTGCTGTCATCCTTATAATTTGTATTCTTGCTCTCTTCCAATCATCAAGCACTAACAACGCTGCTATGGTAAGCTACTACTACCTTGAGAGGGTCTTGTAACTATCTTGCGATTCACCCACATCTAACAGCTTTTTTGCTTGATCTCTAGTTTTCTCGTCATGAACTGGGGGTGACACATGTATTAGTTACTGGAGGTGCTGGTTACATAGGCTCTCACGCCGCACTTCGACTGTTGAAGGACTCGTACCGAGTGACAATAGTGGCATGTTCCATACAGAAGAATCCAGTTCTAAGTTTAATTTGAGTCTAAACAAGACTGTTTGCACTTACATGCTATTGTTTCGGTTGACAGGACAACCTTTCTCGAGGGAATCTCGGTGCTGTTAAAGTTCTGCAGAAGCTATATCCTGAGCCTGGAAGACTTCAATTCATATATGCTGACTTGGGAGATGCAAAAGTAGTATCCAGATGACATTTCCTTGATATACAGTTGTTCTTAATAATGTAGTGTAATGTAGACTTTTTCTTAACAGTAGTTCAGGTAAACAAAATATTTGCTGAAAATGCTTTTGATGCTGTGATGCATTTTGCTGCTGTTGCTTATGTTGGGGAAAGTACCCTTGAGCCTCTTAGGTGAGCTCTACACTTCCTTGTTTCCAGTCTTCATCTGTTCTTATTCCAGGGTCTGTCCTTATTACATTTGTAAGCATCATAATTTCAATGTTCATAATCTTTTGCAGATACTATCATAACATTACTTCCAACACCTTGGTTGTTTTGGAAGCAATGGCTGCACACAAAGTGAAGACATTGATCTATTCTAGTACTTGTGCAACATATGGAGAGCCTGACAAGATGCCAATTACAGAAGTAACCCCTCAAGTAAGATTCTTTAATTTCTATGCCAATTACTGAGATTAATCATATTGTTTTGAGACTCTGATAAGGCTCATTTTGTTGTTTCCATTGAAATTTTTTTTTCAGGCTCCAATCAATCCATATGGGAAAGCCAAGAAGATGGCTGAAGATATCATAATTGACTTCTCCAAAACCAATGACATGGCTGTCATGATCCTACGGTCAGTTCTACTCTGCTGTCAAGTGTTATCAGTCTCATGTAAACCTTCCAGTCTGAATTTTGGGAAAACAATCAGGATGTGTATGTAGTTGAGGATGACTGATAAAATCTGGACTTTTCAGATACTTTAATGTGATTGGATCAGACCCAGATGGGAGATTGGGGGAAGCTCCCAGGCCTGAACTCCGTGAGCATGGTCGAATATCCGGTGCTTGCTTCGATGCAGCTAGAGGAATCATATCTGGACTGAAGGTAACATCTGATAGAAAAAAGAGGGCAGTTCTGCATATCTACAAAAAGTTTAGAAAAGAATCCAAGTTAAAGATGAACTTGATTAATGATTGTAGGTCAGAGGTACAGACTACAAAACAGCAGATGGGACCTGCATACGAGATTATATTGACGTCACAGACCTGGTTGATGCTCATGTAAAAGCTCTTGCCCATGCTAAACGTGGGAAAGTTGGTATCTACAACGTTGGCACCGGAAAAGGTTTGAACTTTGAACACATAATGTACCTCTTATTCATGTTCTAAGCTGATAAGGATTACATAGTTCTATTGCATTTACAGGTAGATCAGTGAAAGAATTTGTTTTAGCATGTAAGAAGGCAACAGGTGTTGACATTAAAGTCGAATTTCTTAGCCGTCGACCGGGGGATTACGCTGAAGTTTACAGTGATCCTTCTAAGATATACAGAGAGATGAATTGGTCAGCTCAGTTTACAGACCTTGAAGAGAGTTTAAGGATAGCATGGAGATGGCAGAAGTCACATAAGAATGGTTACAATGCCTAGTAAATTTACTTTACCTAAGTACAGAGTTATACAATCTTGGATAACGGGAAGACAACAGAGAATTTTTTGTCATTTGGGAACACAGCTTCAAGTCTGCATATTGTAATGAACAATAAGTTTTGCAAGGCCTTATAGTTACTAGTTAAGATGTGCTTAGATTAGAAATGACAATATCCTCAAAGTCCTAAGATCATGTACCAAATTTCTACCTGCACAAGTTAATGTGTAAGTTAGAAAATTGAATTTGGGATTAATATTGAGGAAAAAAGACCATTTGTAATGGGTTAATATTTATAAAAGAAGATCAAGAATTGGAAAAAAGTGAGTATCAAAATGATATTTATGATTTTGTAAGATTCTTAAAATCTCCTGAAGAAAAGAAGATATTGTGGCCGTAACCTATAATCATTTTGTGGACATTGCCTAATATAAGTTACTACAAAAAAGTCCAAAACATTAATTGTCAGATCATGAACTGCAAAGAACTAATTCTGCTATTGATCTGCTACTTAAATGTTTCAAGATCTGCAAAGATATTACATAATGCAATTTCCTTTTGTTAAATTTACCTTTCTGATCTTGTTACTGTGTACATCATGTGCTGTTTAATGTATCCAGATTACATTTCTTGATTGTGATCTTCTTTACATATACATATTAACCCCTCCATGTCAAAAGTCAAAAGATAAGAAAAAAGAGATAATTATTAATAAATAGTTTGGATTACTGACAATATCTAATAAAAAGACACAAATCTGAAGCAAGAAAAAAAAAATTTAATCTTCTCATCAAACAATTCAGGACTTCCGCAATTTAAGAGGAAAAAGTTGATAATAAGTGTTGAAAATCTGAAAGGAAGAACGAATTTGTGAAGCAGATAGTGAATTAAGCATTGTTGCAAGTACCTGCATAACAATTTATGTACATAATTGTTTTGGTATTCCAAATCTAAACTTAGAGGTACTAAATCCACAGGTCGATTCTTTTTCCTTTTTTGTTAAGTTCCAACCAAAATCAGAGGCTAAAATCCGAAGGGTTATGGATTTTATTGCTTATATCTTCTTCAGGAACCATTTTGGATGAAAGTTTGACGTGGTTGCAATTGCATTTGCATTAGGAGAAAGTGAGAGAGGTATGATATTCCTTAGATCATGACTTGGAAGATAACTATATCGTTGATCTTCTATGTTTGTTCTTTGCAAATGCAGAAAAATGAATAACTATATCGTTGATCTTCTATGTTTGTTCTTTGCAAATGCAGAAAAATGACATTGGCGTCACAGTTTAAGGATCATGTAATGAAGCACAACTTGCTGATAGCTTCGAGGCCTTTCTTCAGCTTCATTCTTCTGGTGAGGAACTCCATGAAAACAAGATCATGCAATATTAATACTTGATCATTATTACTACTAAAGAAAAACTAAGTTAAAAACAATCAGAACAAATTCTTAAGTTATGTGTGATTCGAGAGTTTTTTTTCATCTCTCATATTTGTTTGGTTTTGTTTCAAAAGGGTTTTATGATTTTCCTACGAAGAAACTACTAAAGAAAAACTAAGTTAAAAACAATCAGAACAAATTCTTAAGTTATGTGTGATTCGAGAGTTTTTTTTCATCTCTCATATTTGTTTGGTTTTGTTTCAAAAGGGTTTTATGATTTTCCTACGAAGAAATTCGTTGTGCTCATAGTTTGTCGGAAAAAATTTGAAAATGCAGACCATCGGAGTGCTGCTAATCCCCATTATTACAGTTCCATGGTGGTATAGTGTGGTTAAGCAGATGGAGAAGAGCATAGATTCGGACTTCCACCAATTAAGCTCCATGTTACAAACACAACTTGAGACTTCTTCAGTTAAGTTATTGCATCCTGTAAACTCTTCTGCAATTGGTTTAGCTCGACTGGTCGCCTCATCATTGAATGGAAGTGATCTGGTTCCATCTAGTGTCGAATGCAAGGTAAGGATATTTATCAAAAGAAATTGTAAATTTACTTATTTAAGCTTACACAGTTCATGATCTGAAACTATTTTCTTGCAGGTGGCACCCTTATTGTTCAATGCACTTTCAGTAGTTCCTTACGTATCTCATGCCATGTACATAGGAGTTGAAGGTTCATTTTTTTCGTATTACTATGATGGAAATCAAACTTTTGCAATGTACTCTAACAGCAGTACAGGTTTATCCAATCACATGAACAAAAACTTCATGGAACCCTTCACTTCGTATAAGCAAACTGTCGACCCTAATACTGGAAAACCTGAGGGAGTTCCCATCAAGTCTAATTTTTCCATCAGGTTCGATGCAAGCTTGGTCCCAGAAGCACTGAACAGTACTAATGGCTATGCTTCAACAGGAAGAGGAATGAACGGAGATGAAGATCTTCTTATCCTGAACGCATTTAGTGTAAATGGACGAGGAGTTGTCTCTCTCGGGTTTCCGGCGAAAGCATTAGCTAACTTCCTGCATGGTCTGGTTCTTAATGGCGGGAGCTTGTTCTTAGCAACACAAGATGGGAAAGAACTTGCAAGAGGATTAATGAACACTAAAGTTATGGTGAATGGGACATCAGTGTCCTTGTGGTCACTAGTGAGAGGAAATCTGAATCATGTTGAACAGCTTTCATGCATACCTGGTGACGGAGGGCAAAAGGTTTCTTCTGTTCAGATTGGGGAAACCAAGTATCAAGTTTACTGCTCTACGCTTGAAATTCTGGGAGTTCCATCGGTAATTTTCTGATCCCCGTTCGATGTCTAGAAAAAGATGCAACCAATAACAAGGATGTAATCTGTGATAGATGTAACTAGCAGAAGAGAACGACTAAATTTATTTGCTATGCATATGGAGATCACAAGAGAATTAGCACAATCTTTCCTGAAATCTGACATACGGAAACATAGGCTCATCCTTCACTTGAAACAGTTTCCATTATCAATTCCTATAACTTGTTCAAATTCTGCTTATTTTCACATCTAACATTTCAAAATATGGATCAGGTCTACGTATTGGCTTTACCCTACAATGGATTATTGCACACTGTTCAGAGGAACTCTAGAACTACTCTCTGTTTATTGGTAGGAATGATGGTTGGAATGGTAATCTCTATCCACTTTTTTGTGTCATTGATTGTTACAACTGCAGTGAATGACACGTCCATACGATCAGCGTTGATAAAACAATGGGAAGCAACTCAACAAGCGGAGAGAAAAAACATGAACAAAAGTAATGCCTTTGCTAGTGCTAGCCATGACATTCTCAATGCCCTGGCAGGAATTACTGGTTGGATTGAGATATGCTATGGAGAAGTATCTCCAGGTTCCAAGATGAAGACATACCTGAAACAGATGGATGGCTGTGCAAAAGATTTAGTTGGTAAACTCAAAGATTAGTACTTCCAATTCATGTCTTTCTTACCAAATTTCGATAGCACCTAATTCTTCTTCTATAATATACATATCAATTTCAGGTCTATTAAATGATGTCCTTGACACAAGAAAAATTGAAGCTGGTAAGATGCAGCTTGAAGAAGAGGAGTTTAATATAGCTTACCTTCTTGAAGAGGTAGTAGATTTCTATTATACCATAGGATTGAGAAAAGGTGTAGATGTGGTGTTGGACTCCTGTGACAGCTCCATTCTTAAATTTTCCATCGTAAAAGGAGATAGACTATGGCTAAAACGAATCATGTGTAACTTAGTGGGTAATGCTGTAAAGTTTACATCTGAGGGGCATGTTTCCGTTCGAGCTTGGGCTAAAAAACCGAGTTTGCCGAGCATGATAATTGCAGGCAATCAGAACAGTTTCTGGGAACACTTTTCATGCTTATTTTGCAAAGAAAAAGAAGGAAATGACTTGGAAGCAATAAATGCAGTGAAGCAGAATCTTAACTATATGGAATTTGTGTTTGAAGTGGATGACACAGGTGAAGGAATACCAAAAGAGAAGAGAAGTTCAGTCTTTGAAAATTTTGTTCAAGTCAAAGAAACTGCTCTGGGACAAGGAGGTACTGGACTAGGACTGGGAATTGTTCAATCTTTGGTATGTAAACTCGTCCACAATCAACCATTGTTCTTATCTACTAAACTTCGTATTTCATACCTTACTGTGTTTCCTGCTCACGTGATTGAATCAGCTTAAATGTAAGTAGGATGTAATGTGCTAATGATATTCTATGTCAAAACCAGGTAAGACTGATGGGTGGTGAAGTTGAGATAGTTGATAAACCAATCGGAGAAAAAGGAACTTGCTTCAAGTTCAATATTTTTCTCACTACATCTGATACCCGTGAAACGCCAAATCCGGAAAATGATATTAGGACTCGTGTTCCTAGCTTCACTATTCTTGCCAGCAGTCCTCGGTTATCTATGATTTGTTCTAGTCCCGGAATTGATAGGTCGCGTATTGTTTTGCTAATTCAAGATGAAGAAAGGAGAAGAACTACAAGGAAATTTATAGAGAGCCTGGGGATAAAAGTATCTGTTGTAGAGCAATGGGAATGTCTTCATCAGGTACTAAGGAAAATAAAGTGCAAAAATGCTTCCCATGTTTATTCCTCTGACAAGTCAGATTTGGGTTCTGGAAGTGACACTTCTGGCACAGGGTATAAGGATTTCCCTTTGAGTGCTCTGGATGGTACAGATGAAATGGTTCCTGGAAATAGCAGTTCTCCAGGATTTACGTTGCTTGTGATTGATGCCAATGCTGGTCCTTATCAGGAGCTATACAGGATTGTTTCTGAATTTAAAAGATCCATTCCTAGTGGTTCTTGCAAGGTTGTTTGGTTAGATAAACCAGCTTCACTTAGCATTACAAGAGTTTATCAGGACAGGATCGATCCCAAAGATGAAATTCTGTCACAGCCATTTCATGGTTTTCGGTTGTATCGAATTATAGGACTTCTACCGGAGTTCATGGACAGCATCTCTTCGGGATCAGGAGCTTCCTCTAAAAGGAAAAATGATAGTACAATGCAATCACAGAACATTTACAAAGATTCAGTCTCTTCCTACTTAAAGCATTTGAATAGAACAGAATCAATATCTCCGTCTCGTGACATACAACCACCGAAAAAGCAAACTGATGGCAAATCTTTGTTACCTGATTCAATTCAGGCTACTGCCACGTCCAACTCAAGCATTTCTCCAGTAGAAACGCTCCCACTTAGAGTGTCAGAAATAGAAGAACAAGATACGAGCACAAGAAGCAATGACAAACCTCTGAGTGGAATGAAATTCTTGGTGGCTGATGACAGCAGAGTGTTACGCAAGATGGCTATGATCATTCTGAAAAAACTTGGCGCAATTGTTGATGTATGTGAAAATGGAGAAGAAGCTGTAGAGCTGGTTCGGATGTGTTTTTCTCACAAAAAGGAACAAACAGCTTCCATAGTGTTTCCTTACGATTATATTCTGATGGACTGTGTAGTAAGAACCCTGACCTTTTTTTCTTAATTTCTTTTTTTTTATATAACTCAATAATTACAGTATCTAATGTTGAATCCCACTATGTCTTCATCAGATGAAGCCAGTGGATGGGTTTGAAGCTACACAACTGATTAGGAAGGAGGAAAGCAGATATGGAGTTCACATTCCCATAATAGCATTAACAGCACATAGCTCAGGTGATGTAGACAAGAAGATGATTCAGGCAGGAATGGATGCCCATCTGGTTAAACCATTAAAAGCTGAAGATTTACTTGGAATCATTAGAAAGATTCAGAAAATATGAGAACATGTTTCTTCCTAGTCATTCTGCACTTAAAACACTATAACCTGCTGAATCTTCTTAGGAAAGACATTTTTTTTTTGTTAAATCAGAAGAGGAAAGACAAAATTTTAGTAGCTTAGCATATGGGATGTTAACATTCTTTTTCAGGTCTTAGTCTTGCAACATTTTGGTCCATACCAAAGGATTCAATATGAAAAATATAAGGAAAAACAATATACTTATGTAAAATACGAAATGTTTGGTACAATCTTTGCCTCAACAAAAAGTCCCTATAAAGGTTGGGACATTATCAAAACTCCCTAAGAGGCAAATTGTTGTGCTCCATTTGGATAGCCGTTCCTTTTTGTGGCCGTACTGCCACAAAGTGTTACTAATCAGGAGGACTAATGTATTTCTGAAAATGAGCCTTTTAAGAGTTGATGATTGACACCCTTTGGCTGTCTAACATCGTCAAGTATTGCACCTACTCCTATCTTTTCCTGTCAGTTGCCTCCCTTGGTTTACTTTGGAAGTATGTGCGATTGATCCTAATAAGTAATGGAGAAGCTTTCCGAATCTGAGCGTAAGGTTTATGTCTCCCAGAAGTGGCAATGGAAGACAAACAACGTGAGGCTTGTGCTGCGTTTGGTTAGCGTCTTTAGTAGATAGGGGACGGGACGGGATGGGGTAGAACAGGACGGAACAGAACAAGAATTGGAGATAGTGAGATATTTGGTTGCGGTGGACAGAACAGAGATTTTTGTCTTCGTCCTGAGAACAAAAATGTGTTTGGTTGTCAGGGACAGAACAAAAAATAGTGTTAATGACAAAAATGCCCCTGTAGTATTATTATTATTATTATTAATTACTAATTAATAT
>JAOSBM010000003.1:2409010-2427932 GCA_027568955.1 Erythroxylum tenue
CGTGATTCCATTCGCTGGGGTCTTACTGCGAATGGTACCTTCACTGTGGCTTCCGCCTATGACTTAATAGTGGGTCACCGCCCTGTTCGGTCGCCCACCATTTGGGATGTTATCTGGAGATGGTCAGGGCCTCAGCGGATCCGAACGTTCCTTTGGCTCATGGTGCAACAAAAGCTTTTGACGAACCAGCAAAGGGTAGCGCGCCATATTGCAATCGATCACAGCTGCCGGGTCTGTGGCCAGGTCGAATCCATCGTGCATGTCCTTCGGGACTGTTCGCGTGTGCAAGCGTTCTGGAACACCTTTCCTGATGTTCGTAGGGACTTGGAGTTTTTCCGTCAGGATGAGGAAACCTGGACTCACTCCAACCTCAGGAAGTACTCGATGGCAGCCCAGCGTGATTGGCCTACTATCTTTGGAGTTGCGTGTTGGATGCTTTGGACTTGGCGCAATAAAAACATTTTCGAACCGGGCTTTGAGTGGCCGGTTCACGGTCAGCATCACGTCTTGGCGTACGTTCGGTGGATTGCCCGGGCACGTGCCGTGGAACACCGCATTCTCCCAAATCAGAGTCTGCCGCTAGGTAGCTTAGTGGGTTGGACCAAATCGCCAGCACCCTGGGTTAAGCTCAACTCGGATGGTGCGTTTTCCCCGACTACCAACGTTGCTACTGCGGGGGGTCTGATCCGGGATTGGACCGGCCAATGGTGTGGAGGGTTCCTTCACCACATTGGACCCGGCTCGCCACTTCCCGCCGAACTCTGGGGTGTCCACTCGGGCCTCAACCTGGCCTGGGAGCTGGGCTATCGTCGCCTCATTGTGGAAGTGGACTCCTTAGAAGTCATTAACATTCTCTCTGCTCCTGTTCCCCTGACTAATCCTGATCTTTTTTTGTTGGCAGATATTCGCAGGCAACTCAGCCGTACTTGGGAGGTCCAATTTCAGCACGTTCACCGGGAGGGAAATCAATGCGCCGATTCCCTGGCCGAATTAGCTTCCATGGCTCGCCCAGGGATCCAGTTTCTGCCGGAGCCGCCGCTACCTACTTGGGCTCTTTATCAGCGCGACAAGGCAGGCGTGCTGTACAGTCGTACCTTGCGCTAGCGACCTGATGTTTTCGTTTCCTTGTATTCCAAAAAAAAAAAAGTTGGACAATATTTAATTGTATTTTTTGATTTTTAATAACTTATCAGTTAAGTTATGTTATTTGATTCAGACAAAAATAATAAAGTGATCCAATAAATGAACTAAGTCAATGAGTTGAAGTCCAATTAGGAAATATATTCAAATCCGTGTGGACCGGACTTATATCAAACCTGTAATGGAAAAGCCAGATATGAATATTATATATAAAGGTTAAGGACTCATATCAGACCGGTACGAAATAAAAAGTTGGTGTAATGGATTTAAATACTGGTCGGTACCAACTCGATTCGGATAGTACTGGTCAATATTCAAAATATCGACTAAATACCAGCCGGTATCAAAAATTTTAAAAAATAGGAGACTTTATTCGTAACATTGGGTAGGCATCAAATTTATATATTAAACATGAATAAAGATAATAATTTTTAATAAATTTGTATGACACAACTTTTAATCAATGTTTATGATTTTACAAACTTCGAAATATAATTAGTGTTGACCTACATCTAGAAATAAATTGTTACATGCTTCATAAAATTAATTTAATTTTTGATTTAAGAAATTCATCAAAATGAAAAATATTGATATTGTTCTTTAGCTTCATTCAATATTTTTTTTATTATCAAAATAGATTTTGGTATTTTTCCTCATTATTAATGAATTTATATAACTTAAAGATTTGGGTTTTTCTCAAAATAAAGTAACAAAAAATTATTTGGTACTTTGTTACTTTCCTCTTCTAAACAGGAATACTCATACTAACAGACACAAAACCAGACCTGTAACCCAGACCAAAGTTTCGGTTCACCCGAAACTTCCCGTCAACGGCTTGTTTTAGAGCCTAACCCCACCCAGAAACCTTCGGTTTTTTCACGCCGTAAAGTATAAACCCGACTCAACACCAACCAGAGCGTCGTCAAAACCAGAACATCGGTCCAACCCGTATGATCTTCGTCCCTGTAATTTTTCTTTTTTGGTCTCTTTTAACAGTTGATATGTATACTCTGTGCTCTATAATGCGGTCTGTAAAATTATGGGTCTCTGCTTTTTCTTTTTCCCTGCTATTCTAGTTCTCTCTTTTGCATGGATCATCTATGACTCGGGATGATTTTGGGTTCTCTTTGGGACTTCAATTGCTCACTAATTACTAATCATGCAATTGATAATCTAGTAGTAAAGTTTTGATCTTTTACACCAAACAACAAAAAAGTTTTGATCTTTAACCGTGTGTAGATGTTTCACTGTTGGTGCTTTTTGGGACATCAATTACTCGCTAATTGCTAACCATACAATTGATAATCTAGCCTCCCCAGTTGTAAACTTTCGATCTTTTGCACAAGCCAACAAAAATGTTTTCATCCCCAATCAAGAATAGATGGTACTTTGTATTGTTAGAACTGTGAACTGATTTAATGGTGAAGCTAATTATCCCTTTGTTGTAATACTTTTAATGCTTTTTTCATTTGAGTTTAGTTGGAAGTTGTAATAAAGGGATTCTCTTTGGATTATCGTTTTATTAAGCAGAGCAATGTTTTGTAAAGGCCTAGTTATGGAAAGATGGTGAAGGAACCGATTTTGATTGATTGAAAACCTCAATTTGCTGAACCTTTTCCCGGTTAACGTGATGCCTTGAGGACCCTACTAGTGCAGAAATACGATGAAATTTGGGAGGTTATAGTTTTCCTTTTGACTTGTGAGTAATGGAGTGGAGACAGGCATGCTTTAGGAGCAAGTTGTGAAAGACACATCACGATTTATGAACCATGGAATCGAATTCACTTAGTTGGATTAGATATATTACAGGCATCTTATATGTTAAATATCTTACATTACCTTTTTGTAATTTGAATTCATGTTCTGATAAGTGAAATGATTTGAACAATGGGTCACAATGGTTTACTTGCAGGCATATGCATCTTTAGTACCGCCTATCTTTGTTGTATTTACCTTTGTTTTAGTTGAAGAAGAAAAAAGTTTTGGGTTATTTATTTGAAATTTGCAGTTGAATGGCTTCAAGTTCGGATCCCTCACCAATGCCACATCGAAAACAAGACTTGGCATGGCAGCATTGTCAAATGATCAAGGCCGGGGAAAGAGTGCACTTGAAGTGTATATATTGTGCTAAATTGTTCAAGGGTGGTGGGATTTATAGGTTTAAGGAGCATCTTGCAGGTCGTAAGGGTGGTGGGCCAATGTGTCAACAAGTTCCTGCAGATATTCAGCTCTTGATGCAACAAAGTCTAGACGGTGTTCTGGGGAAGCACATCAAACAGAAAAAAGTGACTTGGGAAGAAGTAGCTAAGTTTGTTTTGCCTCACAGTAATGTAGGTACCTCTGCAAGTCCACTCGATAATTTGAAGCAGGTACGATCTGAACGCCAGAAAAAGGACTTGGCCTGGCAGCATTGTCATCATTTCAAATACGGGGAACGAGTACACATCAAGTGTAAGTATTGTGAGAAAATGTTTAAGGGTGGTGGTATTCATCGATTCAAGGAGCATCTTGCAGGTCGAAAGGGCAGTGCACCTATTTGTGTGAAAGTTCCACCTGATATTAGGCTTCAGATGGAACAGGCTCTAAACGAGACTCCACAAAAGCCAAGTAAGAAACAGAAATTGGTTCATGAAGGAGTAAATGAAATATTATCACCTTCCAGTGACATAATCATATGTGGTATTCTTTCTGATGATGCTAACACTGGTTCAAAAACCACTGAAGCCTGCAATTCAATTGATCCAAATTCGAATTTGTTTGTGAACCAAGAAGGAAAGAGTAATGGAAATGTGGACAGAAGGAAGAGCGAAAGAAACAAAACTTCTCATGCAGTTGGTGATGATATTGTTCCTCTAAGCATATTGGCTTCAGAAAAGGTGGATAATCCACTTAATATGACCTTAGGGCGTTTCCTGTATGATATAGGAGCAAGTTTAGATTTTCTGGACTCAAGTTATTTTCAGCCTTTAGCTAATGTTATAACTTCTGGAACATCAGGGGTTGTAGCACCAACACCTAACGTTTTTCGTGGCTTAATATTAAAGTGTTTGGCTAAAGAAATAAGAAACGATATCGAACAACATAGGAAAATATGGAGTAGAAGTGGATGTTCTATTTTGGTTGAAGAATGGATTTCAAAAAGTGGGAAAACTTTGATAAACTTTTTGGTATACTGTTCTAAAGGCAAGGTTTTCCTCAAATGTGTGGATGTTTCTCACATCATGTATTCTGCAGATGGTTTATATGAATCCATTAAACAAGTGGTGGAGGAAGTTGGAACTGAACATGTTGTGCAAGTGATTACCAATGCTGAAAAACGTTACCATGTTGTTGGGGAAAAGCTGATGCATACTTTCCCCTCTTTGTATTGGGCTCCTTGTGCAACTCATTGTATTGATTTAATACTTGAGGATTTTGGAAAGCTGGAATGGGTAAGTGCAGTTATTGAACAAGCTAAATCTGTAACTAAATATATTTACAATCATAATGTGGTTTTGGATCTTATGAAAAGGTTTACTCTGGGCAATGATATTGTGCTAGAGGGATCAACTCATTCAGCTACTAACTTTACCACATTGAAGAAAATGGCTGAATTAAAACTTAATTTGCAAACCATGGTTACCTCACAGGAATGGTTGGACTGCCCATATTCCAAGGAAGTGGGAGGATTGGCGATACTAGATATTATAAGTAGTCGATCATTTTGGTCTTCGTGCATCTTGATTATCCAACTAACTAGTCCACTTTTGCGACTTCTAGGAATAGTTGGCAGTGAAAAAAGGGCTGCAATGGGATATGTTTTTGCAGGAATATATAGAGCTAAAGAGACAATTAAAAAAGAACTTGTTAAGAGAGAGGATTATATGGTTTACTGGAACATTATAGATCACAGGTGGGGACAGCAACATCATCCTCCTCTTCATGCTGCAGGTTTCTTTTTAAATCCCAAGTTCTACTACAGCATAGAAGGAGATAAGCATAATCATATTATATCAAAGTTGTTTGATTGCATAGAGAGGTTGGTTTCCAGCACAGAACTGCAGGATAAGATTGTGAAAGAATTAAATGTATACAAGAGTGCTGTGGGTGATCTTGGAAGAAAGATTGCTGTTAGAGCCAGAGAAACTTTGCTTCCAGGTGCGTGGCTGTCATTAGATTGATTGTCAGTTCAGGCGCCATATGTACTCTAGTCCTTCAAGTTTTCATGAGAATGTTAGTTGTTAAAATATACGGCAGACATGCCAAACGGAAGTCAACAACCATGTGCACCAGTAAGAATTCCTGGGAAAAGATTCCAACAATGGGAAGTATGTATTAAGTTGTTGATATGTTGTATGTAGGACACAAAAGGATGCCAATTAAAAGATTCTTTTTGTTGCAAAATGAGAGGTAATTCATGAGAAATCATGATAGGCATAAATTTGGCTTGCATAATGTATAAGATACGAGAAACATCTATTTATGTTCTACTAAGAGATCTTTTCCTTTATGCCATTGATTGTATGCTCTAATAACTCAAGCCTGTATTTTCAGATGAATGGTGGAGTACATATGGTGGAGGTTGCCCAAATTTGGCACTTCTAGCTATTCGTATTCTCAGTCAAACATGCAGTTCCATCAGTTGTAAGCGCAGTCTTATCCCTTTTGAGAAGTTATATGACACTAGAAACTTCCTCCAGAGGCAGCGACTTAGTGATCTTATCTTTGTCCAGTACAATTTACGTATTAGACAAACGTAAGTGGTGTATAAGCTTCTTTACAATGAAGTCAGAAGGGAGAGGCAGTAAGTCTTATCCTTTTGCAAACTGGCTTTTGTTAGGGTTGATCGGAGCAAAAGTCAGATACCAATGAATTTTGATGAAGTTAATTCTCTGGAAGACTGGATTGTTCCAAATGAGCTTTGTTTAGAAGACTCTGGGAATTCAGATTGGACATCACTTTTTCATACTACTGTCAAATCAATGCCAATGCAGTCTTCAACTGATGAAACTGAGAATTTGGATGCCGGTAATTGTAGTTTTTGTTTTTTGAAAATCTCAACCGAATCAAACATGCCTATTATTTACACTAAACTCATTGGTAACTGTGCAGGTTTTGATGACTTCGAGATTTTTAATGGATTGAAGGAAGTTAAGTGGGGGAATGATGATGAAAATGTAGGCTACTAATTCAACGGAGCGTGGATATATAAAGATAATGTTTTGTGCATTGTCTTGTCTGAGGAAGGTAATGTAACTAAACTATCTCGATCTGAAGATACTACCTGGACTGTTTCATCGTCATTTATGTTCACTAAGGAAGTTGGAATAGGTGTGAAAATCAGCACTTACCTGATGTTAATATTTAGGAGAAACTCCACAAATTCGATAAGATCTGAAATTATAGGATTGGACTTCCTAATGCTGATTATCCCTTTTCTTGTTTGAAGAAGTGAATTTTCCTTCTGTTTTGCACAAGAGCTGAGGAACCAAAAAGAACATGTAATTATTCAGAATCATCCTTACAACTAGCATCTTAAAATTATCTAGTATCATCAATCAAGCCACAATTCTTATTCTTAGCATTTGATGAATATGAAGCCAGATTCCACTAAAAGGTAAATAAATATACAAGAAAAGTTGGTCCAACTTACTTGAATGTTGACACTGGGTATCTGTAAGATTTTTATCTGTAGGCAATGTATTTCAACGATATACATTTCCCGTTGTCCTTTTTTACAGTTTCCCTTTTGATAAATGGCCATCTTCTTGCTTTTTCAGATCAGCTGCTTTAGTGTTGGCCCTATCTTGAAATGGAGAAGAGTACATAACGTGATAATCATAGACCCACCTTCAGTTGTATGGAATTTGTGCACAACTTTCCGTTCTAGTTTGCAGGAAAATTTCATTTGCATGAGTTAATAGTTTGATTATTATAAATACATTTAATTTCCGTAGTCCAAGTGAAATACTTCTGGTTAGTGATATAAACCTGCAGAACTTATTTGCAGAGCCATTATATATTTTGACTGAAAGGTTTTAGGTATGTTAAACCTTATTGGCACGAACATTCGTGGAAGCTCAACGTGCGATATGGAGAGCTAGTTTAGGGTTAGAAATGTTTGTTAATCCAAGATTTTGGAGTTTCGACATCAGAGGGAAATGGTGAATGGTGTAACTCTATCCAAGTTCTCACTCTTGGGAAACTATTTCAATAGGACCAGAGAATTGAAGATCAGCGTAAGGTTAGACACTGGTTTCATTTCATCTGTTTATAGCTTACACTTTCCTCGTTGACAAAAATAAAATTGAAAAATGCTAGAGCTTTTAGTTGTATCTCTTAGTTTTGATTTCTGTTTTTGTTTGCCTGAAATTTATCAAATTAGGATGCTTTTGGCTACAATTGTTGAATTTATGCCAATTGGTTACGTGTTTTTTGCTTGGGAGATGTGTTTCGATACATTTCCCACATATCTGGGCTCAAGCCTCCATTATTCATGAGATTGTTCATAAGCAGGAAGAGTAGCTAAGGAAGGAGCTTTCAAAACTTTGCAATCCAATCAAGAAAATTCAATGCAAATTTCACATGAATCCGACATCTTTGGCTATGCACTCAGGTGAGGGATAGGTATGAAGGCAATACTCTCTGACCAAACACTAAAGACCTAAGCTTGGCAACATTCAAATAGAATTCTGTGCATAAACTTGTATAAAAAACATGGCATCTGAAAAACAATATTGAAAAGAATTGTTCACTATACTGGCAAACTAAAAAGTCCACAGCCCCGTGATCAGTACCTCTTCCCGAGGATTACACCAACGATGATAGATGTGAAAGCCACGCCCAAGATGAACTTAAATGTCATAGCAGGTGAAGTTTCTACCGTTTGCACCTGAGAAGAAGTTTGTGCAGATTCAGCTTCTAATTTTTTCTTGGTCTTTCTTTTGATTGGAGTAGAAATAGTTGATCCAATGTCTCTGGATTTGACCTCTATTCCATCCTTATGTTCCGCTGTATTGCCCCCATCACCCTGCAACATTGTTTATATCGTAAACAAGAGTTTGACATCATAGCTTACCCACTTCCAAATCCACATGTAGATGCATTTTCATTTTATGCTTATATAGATTGATAAACGCATGCAAGTAGTCTTATGACATTATCAGAAGGCAAATATCTGTCACGAGACCTTTTCTCTGGCTTAAAAGAATAATGAGTTGCTATGGAGTCAGGGGATGAATGTAAACTGACCTTCAGTAATTTAGCATCAGCCAGCTGTAACTTCTCTTCAAGCTTCTTGACCTGCTTATCCAGAAGCATGACTTCCTTGTTTTTAGCATCAAGGTCTTCAAGGGATTTCTTCAGAGCTGCTTCTCTTTCTAACTCTTTCTGAGAATTCGCTTCCTATTTGATTGGAAATCAAAGAAAAGATCCAGGAGGTCATTGGTAAAGAAAGATAAAATCAACATTTGCAATTTGATTTCCCATACCATGCTATGCAAAATAAAGAAATATTACTTTACTTCCCTTTTAGTGTAAAAATCTCCTCTCTAAATCAAGCATAAGACCTCACCATTTGTTCTTGAAGCTCCTTGAGACGGGCTTGCAAGGTTGACTTCTCAGCAATCTGTGCCTTGAGACTCTCAATTTCAACTTTCAACGCATCTTCATTTGCCTTCTGTTCTTTCAGTTGTTCTTTAAGCTGGACTATCACTGATTGAAGCTCCTCCTTTGCATTTTGATATGTTTCAGTGAGTATGTTGTTCTCATCCGTGACTGAAGATATCTGCAGCAAGGCAGTTTATTTTGTCAGATGAGAAATACATAATAAATGGCAACGAAAAGATTATTACAAACCTGAGACTTTAGTTTCAGCCCTTCATCTGTAAGCTGGTTTGTTAAATCTTCTATGGCCTTCTTTGAAGTTTGAAGCTGTTCAACTACCTCACCCTTTTCACAAAGGGCTGTAGAGAGCTTCATTTCTAGATCACTTAGTTTTGACTCGTATGAAGCCAGATCCTGAATGAGCTTCAAGTTTGCCTCAGCTAAGCCACCACTCTCCTTTCCAAAGTGACCAGATTTGGTTTGCATCTCTTCAACAATGCTCTCTAGATGTTTTAATTTCAGTAGGGTCTCATCCAGCTCAAGTTTGCGACTATCAGCAATTGCAGATGCCTCATGAGTCTGTTCTTCATACAACTTTATTTGGCCTTCAAGTGCATTTATCTTCTCATTCAAATATTCTACTACTTCATCTTTCTGAGCGAGTTTCTGAATGGTCTCTTGTAAATGTGTTTCCGCATGCTTCATCTGAGCCTTGGTTGCAGAATGAAGTTCTATTGCTCGTGTGTGCTTATCTGTTATATCTGATATGGCGTTCATGTGAGAAGCAATTTGGTGAGCTGTGGTTTCCTTTTCCGAAAAGGTAGAATTTAACAATTCCTCAAGTTCATCAATCTTCATTTTAAGTTGATTGTTTGTCTCGAGCAATAGTTCATTCTCTGAGGAAGTGTTAGAAGCCTTAGTTTTGGTTTCCAAGATCAGACTTTTGAGCTGCTCATTAGAGGTTTCTGAAGACGCTATTTTCATGAAAGACAAGTCCAGAACTTCCTTCAATGATGCATTCTTTCCGGCTACTTCAGCCATCTGCTCTTCTAATGACTTTACTTGGTCGTCAAGCATCTTTAGTTTCTCAGCCTGGGATTTTGCCTCAACATCCTTTTCGTTGAGTTTTGCTTGGGTTTCTTGAAGCTCGATACCAAAATCTCTTGTTCGTGATTCGTGTAATGTTTCAACCTCTGATTTGCTCGCAGTGACATGCTCTGATAGCTTCTCTTGTTGTTCAAGTTGTTCCTCAGAAATCTTGAGCTTCAGCAGCTGATTAGTCTCGTTGGTTTCAGTAGCCTTGAGACCATTTTCTACCTGCTCTAACTTGTCTTGGACAACAGTTAATTCATTGCGCAAGGTCTCCACATTATTCTCAGCTTCAACCAGCTTCAAACTTGAATTGATTGACACTACTAATAACCTTTTCTTTTCATCAGTCAGTGAATTCAAGCATTCAGTCAAGTCCCTTTCCTTATCATTTGCCACTAGCAGTGCAGTTTCAAGGTTTGATGCTCTCAATTGGAATGCCTCAAGTTCAGATGTGACTTCGGATACTTTCTCAGCGTATTTCTTGCAATCTACTTCCGCATCCAAACATTTTTTTTCCAGTGTACTGATCTGCTCCTCAAGTTCTTGAATTCTGTATTTCTCTGCTTCAAGTAACAACTCCAACTCATTCACCTTTTTTCCAGAGTCCTCTGCTTTGGAATTAGAACTTTGGAACAAATCCTCATGTTCCAAGCTGCGCTGATGATTCATGTTTGCTCGGTGCTCATGATTGGCCGATATCTTCAACTCATTCTCCAACTCTGAGTTGCGCAACTTTGACTCGTTCAAGGCAGATTCAACATTACTTATCTTTTCCTTGTATCCCTGCATGTCACCAATCAACTGATTCTTTTCATCCTCCACCTGTTTCAGTACAGCTCTAAGTTCATATGCCTTTTCTGAGAATTCTCTCACCTCTCTCTCACCGTCACTGCTTTTTAGTTCGACCAAATTTAACTGTTGCTCAAGCTCCAGAATTCTCTGCTCTGCTACAATATAGCGAGATTCAGGCTCTCTTAACTGTGAGTTTGCCTCTTCTGCTGATTCATTTGAAACCTTCATTAAATCCTCAAGCTCCAGGTTCCTTTGGGTGGCTGTTGTGGCTGCAACTCCAGATTCATTATGGAGATCTTCCAGAGACTTCAATTTCTGTTCAAGCTCTACATTGTTAGATAAAGCTTGGGACAAAAGAGAATCGGCTTTGTTGAAATTCTCATCTGAAACCTTCAACCTTTCCTCAAGTTCTTGGCACTGCTTCTTCAGCTTTGCTGCATTGTTAGTGAGATCAGACACAGCAGCTTCAAGAGCTTCTTTTTCTTTAACTATTGTGGCCAGTTCCTCCAGTACAGTTGAGACTTTTGCTTCCTGGGATTTTGCACCAGCTTCAACCAATTCCCTTGCATGGACTTCTGCCTCCAACTTCAACTTTGTGTAGTCCAACTCAGAGGCCTTTGCTTGTAGATCTTCTTTAGTTGCAGTAAGTAAACTCTGAAGTGCTGAGAGCTCATCCTTCAGCTGAGATTCTGAAGCTTTCTTTAGGTCCAATTCCTGGGTCAATTCATTTACAAGAGCTTCCTTTAAAGAGTTCGTTTGTTCTACGTCTAGAAGTTGCTCTTTTGAAAGTGCCAACTCTTCTTTAGCTGCTGAAAGTTCTGTTGTTGTGCTCTTAAGTGCTTCTTCAACTTTCTGGTTTTCTGTAATCTTCTCATACAGGGCCTTGACTTCCTCCTGGAGCGAAGTCATCTGATATTCCATTTCTTTAGCACTCAGTTTTGTTACCTCAAGCAGCCTCTCCAACTCCAAGGCTCTCTGCATCTCAGATTCAGCATGTGAACCACTTTGCTTATGCAGTTCCTCAAATTTCTTTGTCTCACCAACAGAAACTTGTAGCTCATTTTCCAATTCCTGCATCTTTTTCCTCGAGTTTTGAAGCTCAAGGCTAAGACCTCCAAATGCTTCTTTGACCTCAATCAACTCCTTGTGCTTGCCTGCTTGAGCTTGTATTGCGTCTTGCAAGTTGTTGAGATGTGAACTATATTTTTCTTCAGTTTCAATTATCTGCTCTTGCAATTTCCTGTGACTGAGTTCAAGCTCCTCATACCTTTTTTCACTTTCCTCCAATTTCTCCTTTGCTAGTAAGACCTCATCCTTTATCTTTGTGCTCTCAGATTCAGAGTGTTTTAATTCCCCAGTTACTCTTTCCAATTCAAGCTCTAGTTCTTTTATTTTCTCTTGAGCTTCTAGCAAGTCCCTGTCAAAACTTAGGTTTCTTTCAACCACAGATGACTTTTTATCCTCTGCAAATGTGGATTCTGCTTTGTGTGATCCATCTTTCACATCAAGTGATTCCTTCTCCACTTTTATGAACTCCCCGTCAGTTTCATCATCATCTTTCTTTCCTTCTTTTTGAACCGGTGGCAAGTCCCCGTTTGCTCCCTGTATTAACAGCATAGCACAAGATGTCACTGAGACGAAGTACAAGTGATTTTCTTCAGCCTAAACATTTCTTTACCATCTTATAACAAATTATAGCAGATACAGGTCATAAGTAATGAAAGTTTCTCCTATAAATCTAAAATTAACAGCAGTCAGTGTAGCAGAAAAGAAACTTGAAGGAGCAAAAGATGCTTCAAAGAATAAAGGAATGATTGCACTATAAATGTTTATGTAAAGAGTAATGATTGAATTGGTACAAGTTTGATAAGATTGCAGCTAATATGCAGCCTTTCATAACAAACTTCAAATTTAGATTAAGGTTACTTCCTGTAAAAAGAAATTCCATACAATTGACGCCTAATCACACGAAGACTGAATCAGACATCTTGTCAAAGCATTTACATCGATAGGATTATCTTTGTCCCTGATCTCAGCCTTCACCGGAACTTCTGGACTCACAAGGGTCTCTTCCTCCATAATTGAACTAGTCTGCTGCTCACAAGATTTTTCCTTCTGTAATTGTTAAATTCACAGCTGAGTTAGGGCCATTGTATGCTCAAAACGCTGCAAGTAACTGGTATCTGCTCATAAAACGTCCACATTTACATGAAACAGTTGTTATCAAGGAAAAAATGTAAGAACATTATATTAATGACGAGGATGTGGTATAATGATATGATCAAACATAACAGGACTTTCCAATCTCTAACAAGCATTTTCATGTCTTATGGAAATCCTTGTACTAGGCTGCAAACACTAACGTTTGGTTCATACAAGGATCCTACCTTACCACGATATTTTCATATTGTGATTGATTTCAAAGACTTGTTACTCACCAATACTACATTTCTTTTTATGAAAAGTGAATTCATGACAGAAAACAATATAAAAGGGTAAGAGAACCAGAATAGCTGATGTCAAGACGTTATCTTTGACGAGGATGCCAAAGTAAAAAGCACTTTGACTGTGAACCAAGGTGGGCAATCTACCACACAGTCATATTATAAGCAAACAACTTTATTAATTTATATATTTTATTAATAAAGAAGTAGTCTTTTTAGTAAACCTATAAATATTCTAAGATCCCCACATTCGCAACAACATAACAGCCTGCGTCTTTTATCTTTTATCTGTCGTCCCTAGGAAAAAGTGCACGCTTTCTTTTACTTTCCTGACCTGGACAACAGTATCCACCATTTTTACCCTTTTCCTTCTCAGTTAAAACCTCGACCAAAAGTTTACATCTCATAAATTGTTGTATTGGTCATTAAAATGCCGCTGAAACTCAAAGATCTATGACAGGAAAAAAGAAGAATAAGATTACAAGCACGGGCATGACAACACAAAAGTAATGAAATTGCAACGTAATGATGGTTTCATGAGAACTTGATCATAATTCATATGCTCTAGTGCTATCCAGAACCACATTAGCACTTGTGGGGATCATAGTACACTCATTATGGTTTAGCTAAGGAGGACGGCAAAACCCCTTAAAAAGGTTTAAACACAAGATAAACAAATATTAATTAAATGAATCTAACTATTGAAAGAAAACATTCCAATATCACCAAAGCTACTGTCCCTGATCTACCATATGATGGTGTCATGTGAGACCACTAACCTTGTGGGTCCTAAGAATTCTTTGTTTTTCACTTTTGTTCCTTCTTTTCTTTTTGAGTGAAAGTTGACAGAAACCAAAGAGTACACACTGTTGATTATCCATCATTACTCATCTGGACAGCCTAGAGGTGATCTCGTTCATTAAACAAAACAAAGAAACAAAATTGCCTCCTCCAAAAAAGAACACTTAATTCCAAATGAAACTCTTGCACTGAATATATCTTCTAATATATATTACCAAAAACAGAAGGCATTGTTTGTATTGAATCCTACTACAAGAGGCAACACATCCCAATCTCCATCTTCTTTTCTTGCTTATTCGTACTTGATTTCTGAATATCAACAATTACACTTTCTCTATGCCGAATTCGTTTATCAACTTGCTGCTTTAAGTCAAGTTGTTTAATCACAAACAAAAATGTCCCCTTAAAAGCTATTCATGAAGTTGTCCACTCAGCAAATCTGTATTACATATTACTCGTGAAAATGCTCATACACCGTATAGTTTAAAATATTTTTTGCAAGTCAAATGGCAATAGCACTATGAATCTACTCTGAATTTTCAGATTAACATTCCTCAACGAGTGTCAAAATTAAAAGGAGAGTCATTATTTGCTATGATAATAATGACGACCATACTACTAGTAAGTGGGAAAACATAAAGGCAGAGATATGTCATTCTCGTTCTTATAAAACATGTTCTTATAATAGTTTGCAAAAAACGAGGACAGATTGGTTAGACAGAAGAAATGCCAAGAAAATAAAACAAAACAACGATTCTGTAGGCTATATTCACCCTCGTCTTAGCCTTTTGTTCTCTGCTACTTCGAAGCCGCTTTAGAGGAAACAAAAACAATTAGCTAAACGACATGCTAAGAGTGGAAGAACCAAAAAGTTCGCCTTAGATAGCAACACTTAATAAATCAGGTCAAACTACATATCCCATACGTTACTTTCTGATCCCCAGGATGATCTTATAAGTACCTTCCAAGGATTTATTTCCTTCACCGAAGCCCTCATCAAATAAAATTAAAAAGAATTAAGGAAGAAAGATTTTTATTACAGGTTGTTTTTTGAGCTAGAAGAGAGAAAGTTACACTAATGATCAGAATACAAAGAGTGATCAAAGAGGTAGTGACAGAGAAGGTGATGAAAAAAGTAGCTGTTTTTGGCCTTTCTGTTATTTTCTTTCTGACCTATGATTTTCTGGGAGACTCAAAGGAAAAGAATGAGCTGATACTATAATCAGATTGCAGAGGACCTCCCAATCAGGCAACTCAGCAGAAGAAAACAACTGAATACTGCATAAACTCACCAAATCTAAACAGTACGAAAGCAACGTAGAAATAAAATTAAAGAGAAGGGAGAAGATTAAAAAATAAGATAAAATTGATCACAAAGCAGCTAAATCACTAACTTCTTGATCATCAGTAATCACGATGATCATCATCATCATCATATAAGGATCATTAAAAGAAAGTGATCAGCCAAAACAAAACCAAGGTTGCGCATTTGACAATCATTTCTAAATCAACAGATTTAGCTAACATAAAACAAAAGAGAAGTGATAGCAGAAGCAGTAAGCAGAAAGCAGAAATGGAGAACAAAAGATTCAATCTTGCGACTGTACACACATCAAACAACCAAACAAACAAAAACCCAGAAAAGAAAAACGAAGAAAAGAATGGGATGAGATGAGATCACTTGCCAGAGAGAGACAGAAAATGGGTTTCCTTTGGTGTGAAGAAAAATTCCTTAAATATATGAGAAGAAATGGAATGGTAATCAAATGAGTTCTTGTGAGATGAAGCTCAGAAATTATTATTATTATTATTTGAAAAAGAGATGAAGCTGAGAAATTGTAAGTGAGAAGAGAGGGAGAATCTTTAGAATATAAAGCTGGACAAGGTGAGGACTGAGGAGTGGAGTCCACTTAGTATAGTAGGATGGTCCCCTGTAGCAGCAAGCTAGTCTTTGATTGGTTGGCTTTAAACACTGCCGCCTTTTGATGTACTTTAGGTTTTTGCCTTGGCTATACATATTAACATAATCCAATTATTTCCTTTTTTCTGACCAATTAAATGAATTTTTATTTCAGTTATATGGTTTTATATATTTTGTCTGTAATTTTAGTCTATGTTGATTATTATACTTAGAATCGAATTAATTGTTGATTATTTATATATATAAATTGTTAGATAATTTTAAATTATTAATTTATTGAATAATATATAAAATATATAATTTTTTATTTAAATTATATTACTCCCTTTTAAATTATTAAATAATTTATAAATAATTATATTATTTTTAAATAATTAGTCATAAATAATAATAATAATCAAATAATGCTTAATTACCTACAAACGTCTTGACGAAGAACACTTTCGACCATTTACGATAATATACATTAATAATAGGAACAATAACAACATATTATTTTTCTACATTCATTAAGTTATGAGTTTTCTAAAATAATGTAGTTTTAGATGATCCAATTTTTCAAATTTAAGATTAAAATAATATCATTTTGAGATATTTTTTTAAAAATAAAATTATTTTAGAACATTTATATTGTAGGCTTCTAGCTGACTTTTTAAATTCAAGTTGAACTCAAAATTCAAATTAACTAAATATATTCGTTAATTTCATATTAAATCCAGTTAAGATTTGAATCTGATGAGAGTTTTAGACTTGTTATCAACTCTAATCTAGGTTGATATTTGTTATCTTGAGATTTCAAGAGATCAGTGAGTTAGAATACGAGGTTAAACTATGGATATTGTTAATAAAAATATTTTACCTCCAATGCAATGCAATAATCAATATTACTAGTAATGTCTCCGAGGTAAGTTTGGTCGAAGGGTTTATTAATGAAATGGAATAGAATGTAATATTATTCCATTGTTTGATAAAAGGGTTTATAATAAAATACAATGTAATGAGATGGAAGAGGAAAGTTTCATATTACATCTCATTTTATCATAAAGAATAAAAATAAAAAAACCTCCGATTTGGAAAGTTTATGGTGAAATGTAAAATGATAAACAACTTTACACTATATTACATTATAAACGTTTCATCCGATCAACATGTTACTATATTATATTAAAAACTCTTTCATCTCTTCCAAACAATAATTTTATAATATTATATCCATTTACATTCCATTCAATTATAAATCATTCCATTTTATTCGATTCCATTATAAATCTTACGTTCAACTAAGCATACCCTTAATCGAAAGAGAGTACAACACCGTAGTAGAATTTCATAAAACTCTCTTGAATTAATGTATTCTCAAATGCATTTAATTGTCATCGAAGTCCTTTAAGTTTTTTAATGTATATAAAATAATTTGGAGATTTTGGGCAAAAGGAGGAGATATTAATACTCGATGGGATTACGAAATGGAAAAGGTATTTGGGGTCTAAGCCGACCAAACCACCCATTCCTATGACGACTCTGTCTCTTTGTTTCCCTGATCAGGACATTTCCTCTTCCTCTCTTCTCTTCTTTTCTTTTCTTTATGTTTGTTACTTGTACACCTTCTTGGCCTAACCACTTTGTGTACATTCTCCAATTCAGGGTTTCTAAGTATACCTCTCCTCACTTCAGTGGAGACTACACTATAGGTTCTTATAGTCTCTCTTTATTTTATTATAAGACTAATTATATATAATTATCATTTAATGATTATTAATGCATACTTTTTATTATTTATAATATTAATAATTATCAACATTCAGCAATCGTCAATTACGGTTTTTTTTTCTTTTAATAAATCTTATAATTTTATAAGCTTTTACATGTGTGTGAATTCTTATTTTATGAGCTAAATGCATTTATCTTGCATTGCATTTAGTTCTTGTAAGAGATTTTAAGGCTTTTTGTGCATCTTAATTTTGTAAACTATAATCACTTTTGCCTTTTGAAGTATATTCAAAGCTAGAATTACCATAACTCAGTATCTTGAAGATCAAATTGGTATGTAAATCACAGACATGAAAGTCATACATAAATACTTCAAACGCAGTTGCATCAACTTCTAAATAAGAAGTTATTGATAGATCATTAACACACATTAAAATGGAATTCAACAGAAAAATGTTGATTATTTGAAGGAAATATCAGAAGCAAGTTGAAGCTTTGACGTGAAGAAGGCTTCTTCAATAATTCAACATACAGTACGTCCAAGTCTGCATAGGATTACTTAGTAAGGATTGCACCCAAGAAGCTTGCTCTCTTTCATGGACAAATACATACTAACTTCACAGATAAATTAATACTACCTTAAAATTTAGGTAATGATATATAAAATCCAAGATGTCAACTGCAAAATACCCTTTGGAGAATCTCCTGTCACTTGAAATATTATTTGAAAACAATTTGCCTTTTCACTCTTTATACACGCAAGTTTATAAGGAGAATTCACAGTTTATGCCAAACTTATATCAGTGCCTGTTCGAACCTAGAGAAATGAGAATAATATCTCTTGTTAATTACCTGAATTCTACTCCCCTCTCTCTTTTTATATGTAGTTGTCATGTTTTTATTTCTTAAACTAATTAAACTTATCTAATTATAATAAAATTAGGAGGGGAATTTTTCTTAATATAAAAATTGCAGTATCATATGTAGTTGTCATGCTTTTGAAATAGTGCTTTCTTAAACTAATTAAACTCTTTCAAATCTGCTCCTTTTTTAATCTTATTTTTTTGGTTAAACCTCTCTGATATCACAAATATCACTATCAATCAAATAATTCTGGAAGAGTTTATGCCAAACCTATGGAACTAAGCAAAGGTGGCTTTTTCCCCATTTGTAATCTCAATCTAATCTACCAACAAGTTGAAAAGCAGACTTCCATAAGTTCGATGTGTCCTTGACACCTAGATTGGGCCTTAGCATTTCTGTGCTAACTTAGGACTGAGGACATTATTCTGTTGAACTAAGCTGATGCAGGTGTTTTTTAGCATAACCTCGCAGCATGTCAATGTCTTCAAAACATGATCCCGAGAGAGTGCTTGACTCGTTATCTGTCTCTTGTTCTGCTTTGCACATTCTTTGTTATGTGAGTGATAGTGTTTTG